>JAODAL010050865.1:0-27088 GCA_025379985.1 Phyllomedusa bahiana | reverse complement strand
ATTCAAACCTTTTCCCTTCTATCAAGAACTGTATAACATTCGCCAACATCCGGATGGGTCCTCTCCTTCGTTGAGTTCACAGTCCTTGGAGAGATTTGTGGGGAAGTTTGCGCCTACAAGAATTCCTCAGGACAGAATTACAGCTCTAGAAAGCTCCTTCTCCTCTAGTGAACTGCACCAAGAGATAACTAGCCTTCCACCAGGAAAGAGCCCAGGCTCAGATGGTTTTACTGCAAAGTTTTACAAAGTATTTAAAGACGATCTATCGGGCCCTTTGTTGGACTCCTTTAATTCTGTCTCGCAGACCCAAAAATTCCCTTCGTCCTTCTTACAAGCTTTCATAATAGTGATCCCCAAACCGGAGAAGGATTCTTTACTCTGCTCCAGTTATAGGCCCATCTCATTACTTAATACAGACACAAACGTTTATGCTAAATTATTGGCAATTAGGCTCTCTTCTATCTTACCAGAACTTATCCATCTGGATCAGGTGGGCTTTGTCCCAACTAGAGAGGCCAGGGATAACACATTAAAGACGTTCTCAATTATCCATCACGCCCAACAATCTCAGGCTCCCTTAATGCTCCTGTCGTTGGATGCGGAGAAAGCATTCGACAGGGTGGACTGGCAATTTTTGAGGTCTGCCCTGTGGAATATAGGAGTTGGTCCAATGATGTTGCAGAAGATTTTTGCTTTGTATCAAACACTGTCGGCACGAATCAGGGTAAATGGCTCTTTATCTGAACCCTTTCAGATAAGTAACGGAACGAGGCAGAGCTGCCCTTTTTCCCCCATACTGTGTGTGATCATAATGGAGTACCTTATGCAGGCTACCAGGGCTTCTGAGGAGATCACGGGTGTTCAGTACAAATGCGCGGCATTTGCTGATGACCTATTGCTATATATTACTCAACCTTCGGCTTCTCTTCCGGCCCTGATGACTGTGCTTGACAAATTTGGGGCTCTCAGTAATTTTAAGGTAAATTACTCAAAAAGTACTGCCCTCAATATAACCTTAGACCCTTCTGTAGTCACTGATTTAAAGACTACATTCCCCTTCAAATGGGCAAGGGAGTCATTCACTTATCTCGGAGTCCAGGTACTTGATCTAAATTTTTATTCCCTCTTGCGAGTTATAAAGGCTGACCTCCTTAACTGGAACAGGAAAGACTTCTCTTGGGTGGGGAGAATTAATATTGTAAAAATTAATGTTTTGCCCTGACTTCTATACTTATTTCAAACCATTCCGATTAGGATTCCAAACTCCTTCTTCCAAGATGTCAATAAAAGTCTTAAAAGGTTTATATGGTCAAATAAAAACCCGAAAATAGCCAGAGACACTTTAATTAGATCTAAGGAGCGGGGTGGGCTGGCCCTTCCGGACTTTACGATATATTATGTAGCATCAATCGCTGCGAGAGTCGTGGACTGGTTCCACTGTAGAGCCACTAAGAGTTGGATTCAGATGGAGGAAGCTATGTGTGGTCTACCCCTTTCATCAATACCGTGGCTCAATCCTTGTTTTGTGAAATGCGATATTACCCAATTACCCCAATTACCTTACAGCACACATCACTTCAGCGGCCTTCCATATGGACTGCAATATAACTTATTTGCGCTGGATCGGCCCCTGATGCCAATTTAGGGCAACTCTGCCCTAACAATTACGACCCCCTGTCTACCTTACCAAGATAGTCAGACGCTGAAATCAAGGACATTTCGGAACTTTATCACTCCTTCTTCTTTTAAAACAGATGAGGACTGTGTACCTCCTCTAAGTAGATCACCTAATGTTTGGTTGCAATGTATGCAGCTTAGGCACTATTTTGCTACCAATAAGAGCAAGAATAACCTAACTAGAAAATTAACCACATTTGAATCGCTCTGTGTGCAGCAGCATGCTCCGAGGCACCTTATATCACTATTATACAACCTAGTGATAGAGTAGTCCTCCCCTACAAAGCTTAATTTCCAAATTAATTGGGAAAGGGAGCTTAGTCATACTATGCCGAGGAGTGGCGCAAGGCCTGCATTTTAGCTAATAAAGCCTCCATCTCATGTAGGATCCAGGAACTTAAAGAGAACCTGTCACATAGAATATGCCCCCCTTGCTGAGGGCAGAACAAGCTAGTGTCAGACCTGCTGTTTCCAGCGCTGTGTCCCTTATTCTGTAAGATGCTGTAGTTTTCGTGTATTTAATGCTCAAATCTGCAGTTTTCAGCCAGAAGAGTCATTTGAAGAGTCCTTCAGAGTCCTGTCAGTTTTTTTCAAACCCGGCCAATCGGAGGCTAGCCCCGCCCACCTCAACTGACAAACATATTACTTTGAATAGGTAGAAACATGTGAATAACTGTCAGTGGGCGGAGCTAGCCTTTGGTGGGTGGAGCTAACACCTGCTCATGAATAAGATTTAAGGGGTAAATGCTCTAAAACTGCTGCATCTTACAGAATAAGGGGCACAGTGCTGGGAACTGCAGGGCTGACACTAGCTTGTGCTGCCCTCAGCAAGGGGGGCACAACCTATGTGACAGGTTCCCTTTAACTATAAAATGCTGTATAGATGGTACAGAGTTCCTACATTACTACATTCTATCTTTTCATCGGTTCCTTCTATGTGTTGGAGGTATGGAACAGCACCGGGGGACATGTCTCATGTGTGGTGGGGGTGTAAGGAACTGCATCCTTTTTGGTCAAGGGTTATAGATATAATCAAAATTATCACAGGCTCTCAACTTCAAGACGATCCCTCTGTACTTCTCCTTTACATGCTGAATATGAGCGTGCATACCCTCAAGGGAAGCTTAACTGTTTTCCTTTTAACTGCAGCTAAGGCACTTATTCCTAGAAAATGAATATCTATTCAGGCACCCTCCATAGCAGAGTGGTTTAAAGAGATTCTCCACCTACAGTGTATGGAAGAGATCAGAGAGGATCAAACTCAATCTCTTGAAAGATTCCGTAAAACGTGGGGGGCTTGGATGAAATTTACCTCCTCCCCAGCGTACAACAGTTACAATTAAACATTTACCCTTTTATATCGGGACCATCTCAACTATTATATATATATTTGTCATTTTGGGTGGGATTTGTGGGGCTGGGGGTTCCGTCGAGCCATTTCCAGAGATCTGCGTGGTTAACTGTTTTATACTTTTGATCTTCTATTGTTAGGAACATGCAGTGGGGCAAGTTATGATATAGCTTATATAAACAGTTGCCCAGACACCTCTTTATGTAATGGATAGCACCATTTTACCTTAGTCTTTACTGGCATGGTTTTACCCATCTCAATTATAGGTAATGTTATTCTGATATAGTGTCTTTCTCTTTGTTATGCTCTCCCCCCCTTTTTCACCCCCCCCCCCTCCTCCTTCCTGGAAAGACATAGTCTGCTTTGTACTTTTGTCATTATATTGTCTGAGTGCATACGTATATGTATATGAAGTTGTTTCCTTGCTGTATGCTTGATATTCTTCAATAAAAGCATTTTTTGAATACGAAAAATCCAGCCCCTTAATACAAAGCGAACTCTTTTCAATGTGTCTAGTTGCACATGGCTGCGTGATCCAACCTACATATCTTCCTGCGGCAACAGATAATGACACGTGTTCAACCCATGTAATTTTCTTCCTGTCCCCCCAATTATATTCCAACGGCCCCCCTTTGTCCCTATTACACCTATTGTAGCCCTTACAATTTCACACACCCAACAAACTTTACATATAGACCTCCCAAAGAAAATACTTTTTTGACAGTATTGTCTCCCTATGCATTAATGGCATATCGCTAGGATATGCCATCAATGTCTGATAAGTGTGGGTCTGGGACCTGCAACTATCTCCGAAAAGAGCCCTGACATCTCTCTGTATCACCACCACATAGTGACTGAATATTACCACAAGGCCACAATGCCATATCCACCATCTCATTCATATTAAATGTCAATATACCTGCTACCTATCAGTGAATAGCTCCTACAAAGAAAAGTGACTGCAGATTATCACATATCACCACATAATGGCTGAATATTACGGTACCACAATGCCATAACCACGTATCACCACAACATGCATATTAAAAGTCTATTGACATTTAATATGCATGAGGTGGTGATACGTGATATTCTGCAGTCACTTTTCTTTGTAGGGGCTATTCACTGACAGGTAGCAGGTATATTGACATTTAATATGCATGTGGTGGTGGTACGTGGTTATGGCATGGTGGTAATATTGGTGATAGCCTGCAGTCACTTTACTTTGTAGGAGCTATTCACTGACAGGCAGCAGGTATGTTAGTGGTGATGCATATTAAAAGTCAATATACCTGCTATGTACCATGTACCACCACCACATGCATATTAAATGTCAATATACCTGCTACCTGTCAGTGAATAGTCCCTACAAAAAAGTGACTGCAGCATATCACCACCATACCATCACCACGTACCACAGCATATGCATATTAAATGTCAATATACCTGCTACATGTCAGTGAATAGCCACTACAAATAAAAGTGACTGCAGAATATCACCCATATTACCACAGTACTATAGCCACGTGCCACCACCACATGCATATGTAACATCAATATGCCTGCTACCTGTCAGTGAATAGTCTATACAAAGAAAAGTGACTGCAGAATATCACCCATATTACCACCATACTGATAGGGCCAACTGCCCTTAAAGGTAATACTATAATATATCCAAATTGCCTGTTATATCTGGATCCAGTGTAACTGACACAGAAACCTGAGAGTCAGAATACAACTTTATTGAAGCAAGCACACATATTTTTAAGCACAAAGCTTTGGCATTTTCCCAATTGCATCCGTCACTATAGTTAATTCTTCAAACTGTCACGGACGGCGCCGCAGCCCGTGTGGCAGGCTGCAGGCGTGTCTGTCCGACCACTGTCCTCCCGGTGCCGGGGGCGAGTGGTGCCGCGGTCTGGGGTCCGGGTGTCTAATAACTTACCCGTCCGCGTTCCTGACTCCCTACACCCTAGTGCCGCCCGGTGTGCGCTTCCCCGCTCCCTAGGGCACTCGCGCGCCGGCTTCTGCAGATTTAAAGGGCCAGCGCGCTGGTAATTGGCTGGTGCCGGCCGCTGACCCTATTTAGGGGCTCCTCCTCCGGCAGCTCTCCGCTGGATCTTTAGTGCCTTCATAGCCTACTGAGAAAGCGTTTTCTGCCTCGTCTGTCACTCTTGTGTACCATACCTCCTAGCTTCTGTCTCCCGTTCACGGACCTACCGCCTGACCCCGACTATGATTCTCCCTGACGATTTTGTACCACGCTTACCCTTGGCCGCCACTGCAAGCAAGTCCCGCCAGTGGAAGCGACCTGGTAGTTTCCCGCCGCAGCAAGTCTATCCTGCTTTGCGGCGGGCTCTGGTGAAAACCGGGTTCTACTTAGACTCCGCTCCCTGGTGAGGGCTTTCGCCATCGCTTGCGGTGGTCCAGCGGATCCACTACTTTGGTGCGTTACAGTAAGATCCGGCTATGGATCCTGCCAAGGTGCCGTTGCCCAGTGTGGCGGATCTAACCAGCGTTGTTGCCCAGCAGGCTCAGCAACTGACACAACAGGCGCAACAGTTAGGTCAATTATCCAGGATGATGCAGCAACTCGTCACCGCCCAACAGCAACCTCCTTCCGTAGTTGCTTTCACTCCGGCAGTTCCGCTGGCTCCGTTGGGTCCCAAGCTCCGTTTGTCACTATGAGCCAAGTTCGATGGAGACCCTAAGCTCTGCAGGGGGTTCCTAACCCAGTGCACCATGCACATCGAGTTAATGACGGACCAATTCTTGTCCGAACATTCGAGGGTGGCGTTCGTGATAAGTCTACTCTCCGGTAAGGCCCTGGCATGGGCTACCCCTCTCTGGGACAGGAGCGATCCAGTGACGGCGGATCTACAGGCCTTCCTTAAGGAATTCTGCAGTGTGTTTGAGGAACCTGCGCGAGTGTCCTCTGCTGAAACCGCTCTCCTAAACTTGCACCAGGGGAATTCTTCGGTGGGAGACTACACGGTGCAGTTCCGCACCTTAGCCTCTGAACTGTCCTGGAATGAGGCCGACTATGTACCACCTTTAAGAAGGGCCTCTCCAGTAGGGTTAAGGATGTGTTGGCTGCAAGAGACATCCCGTCTTCCCTCAGCGAGTTAATCCGGCTGGCCACCCGCATTGATGTGCGTTATGCTGAAAGGCAAGAGGAGCTTCGGCAAGAATGTGAGACAGCCCGACCACGTTGGTTCTCTCACCTGGCTCCAGTGTTCCAGAGGCCTATGCAATCATCACCAGTACCCAGTGAGGAGCCTATGTAGATCGATCGGGTGCAACTTTCTGAGCAAGAATTGGCCCCACGACGATCGGAGAATCTGTGCCTCTACTGTGGCAGCCCAGGGCATTTCCGGAGGAATTGTCCTCAACGTTCCAAGTGTCCGGGAAACGCCCGCAGCTAGGTCCCGTGGGAGAGGCGGCCCTAGGTGCAAGTTTCTCCTCTCCACGTCTCACGATGCCGGTCCAAGTCGTGACTGACTCCGGACTCACGTTCCAGGTCCCAGCCTTTCTGGATTCGGGCTCAGCCGGGAACTTTATTCAGCAGTCCTTGGTGTTGCAATCCCACCTCCCGGTGGTCCGTCTGGAAAAGTCGTTGGTCATCTCTTCGGCCAGTGGAGAACTTTTAAGTGACACCGTACAGTTTATCACCAAGCCGTTGACTCTCCGTGTAGGAGTCCTGCATAAGGAGAAGATCACTTTTTTCGTGTTGCCCTGCTCCTCTTCAGCAGTTCTCCTAGGCCTTCCGTGGCTGCGGCACCACTCCCCTACTCTGGATTGGATGTCTAGAGAGGTAACCCGCTGGTGGCCTAGCTGCATGAGTCGTTGTTTGGTGGCACCTCGCCCCGTGCTTCCCAGCTCTCGTTCGACGCCCCGCGAGCCACGGCCCGGCCTACTGGCTTAATATCAGGAGTTCGCCGATGTCTTCTCGGAGAAAAAGGCAGAGACCCTTCCTCCTCATCGGCCATACGTCTGTCCGATTGACCTGCTGTCGGGTACCAGTCCTCCCCGGGGCAGAGTCTATCCTTTGTCCGTTCCCGAGACCCAAGCCATGTCAGAATACTTCCGTGAAAACTTCCAGAAGGGGTTTATTCGTAAATCCTCCTCTCCCGCAGGTGCGGGATTTTTCTTTGTAGAATAGAAGGACGCTCCTTGCGGCCCTTCATCGATTATCGGGGTATTAATAAGATCACGGTAAAGAATCGTTACCCTTTACCCCTGATCACAGAACTCTTCGATCGCCTGCAGGGGGGGGGCGAAGATCTTTTCCAAGCTGGATCTGAGAGGGGCCTACAATCTGGTCCGTATCCGAAAAGGAAATGAATGGAAAACGGCTTTTAACACAAGGGATGGACACTTCGAATACCTGGTCATGCTCTTTGGGCTGTGCAACACCCCAGCCGTCTTCCAGGAATTCGTAAATGATATTTTCAGGGTTCTCCTTTACACCTGTGTTGTGGTTTACCTGGACGACATCTTAGTATACTCGCCCAACCTGGAGACTCACCAAGTTCACGTCCGCAAGTGTTGAGACGCTTCGTGGCCAATCACCTGTACACCAAGCTGGGGAAATGTCTCTTTCACCAGACTAGTCTACCATTTCTGGGCTACGTCATCTCTGACAAAGGCTTATGGATGGATCCAGCGAAACTGTCTGCCATTCTGCAATGGCCACCCCCAGTTGGCCTTCGGGATATACAACGTTTTCTAGGCTTTTGTAACTACTATCGGCAGTTCATCCCGCACTTCTCCATGCTGGTGCCTATTGTGGCCCTCACTAAGAAGAACTCCAACCCCAGAATTTGGCCACCCGAAGCTGAGGGAGCATTCTTGAAGTTGAAAACCGCTTTTGCCTCTGCGTCTATCCTGGCGCGACCGGACCCCGCAAAGCTTTTTTCGCTAGAGGTGGACACCTCATCTGTCGGGGTTGGAGCAGTCCTCACGCAAAAGGGACCTACGGGCAAAACAGTCACTTGTGGGTTCTACTCCAAGACGTTCTCGTCGGCGGAGAGGAATTATACTATCGGGTATCGGGAGCTGCTGGCCATTAAACTGGCGTTAGAAGAATGGCAGTATCTGTTGGCAGGTGCCAGGCATCCCATCTGTATCTATTCAGACCATAAAAACCTTCAATATCTCCAGTCTGCCCAACGACTTAATCCTCGCCAGGCCAGGTGGTCTCTATTCTTTTCCTGATTTAATTTCCAGATCCACTTCCGTCCCGCGGAAAAGAATGTCAAGGCTGATGCCCTTTCGCGTGCGGCTGACGTGATCGGCGAAGAAGTGGCCCCAGAACACATTATACCCCCTGAGCGCCTTGTCTCCGCAGCTCCTGTTGACCTCCAGAACGTCCCACCAGGGAGAAAATACGTGGGTCCCACGCTCCGAAGAAAAGTCTTGAAGTGGGGACATTGTTCTTTGATGGCCGGACATCTTGGTGCCCGTAAGACCTGCCTTCTTATCTCCCAGATCTATTGGTGGCCAGATCTCGCTAGGGATGTCAGGGAGTTCGTTGAGTCCTGCATCACCTGTGCCCGCAATAAGACGCTTTGGTCACAAACCGGCAGGACTTCTGCACCCCCTGCCCATCCCCACCAGTCCCTGGTTGCACGTGGCCATGGACTTAATAACCGACCTCCCCCCCTCTTTTGGTAACACCATCATCTGGGTGGTTACGGATCGGTTTTCGAAAATGGCGCATTTTATCCCGTTGCCAGGCTTACCCTCTGCCCCATGCCTAGCCAACCTGTTTTTTCACCACATTTTTCGTTTGCACGGGTTGCCCCTGCAAATCGTCTCGGATCATGGGGTACAATTAGTTTCTAAAGACTGCCGGGCCCTTTGTTCCAGACTTCAGGTGAAGCTCAACTTCTCCTCGGCCTACCACCCCCAGACTAATGGTCAGGTAGAGAGGGTCAACTAGGTCCTGGGAAATTATTTGCGCCACTTCGTCTCAGCTCGTCAGGATGACTGGTCCGACTTGCTGTCGTGGGCAGAATTCTCGTACAATTCTCTAGATTCTGAATCCGCGGCTGCCTCGCCCATCTACATTGTGTACGGTAGACACCCCCCCCCACTTCTCCCGTTAGCATCCCAGCAGCAGACACGTTGGTCCAAGATATCAAGGTCGTCTGGGCCCTGACTCGCCAGTCTCTGCTTCGAGCTTCGGCACACACAAAGGCAGATAAGTGAAGGAGTTCCCCCCCAGTTTTTTCCCTGGGTGATAAGGTGTGGTTATCGGCCAAATATGTCCGCCTTAAAATTCCGAGTTATAAATTGGGGCCCCGTTACGTGGGTCCATTCACAGTGCTTAAACGCATAAACCCGGTGGCCTATAAACTCCGGCTCCCACCTTCCATGCGCATCCCAAACTCCTTTCATGTTTCCCTTCTCAAACCTCTGGTCCAGAACCGTTTTTCTCGTAAGGTAGTCCCTCCTTCTCCTGTAGTGGATGCCACTAACGTTTTTTCTGGTGAAAGAGATTCTTGATATGAGGGTCTCCAAAGGGAAACGGTATTTTCTCATCGATTGGAAGGGGTTTGGGCCCGAGGAAAGGTCATGGGAGCCAGAGGATAACATTCTGGATCGGGAGTTAGTACAGAGGTTCCTCCAGACTAGAAAGAGGGGAGACCTAAGGGGGGGGGTAATGTCACGGACGGCGCCACAGCCCGTGGGGAATCCATCCGACCACTGTCCTCCCGGTGCCGGGACTGCGGGCGCACTCGTCCCCCGGAGTCTAATAACTTATGTGTCCGCGTTCCTGACTCCCTGCGCCTTAGTGCCGGCCGGTGCGCGCGTACCCGCTCCCTAGGGCGCACGCGCGCCGGCTTCTGCAGATTTAAAGGGCCGGCGACGGTGCCGGCCGCTGACCCTATTTAGGGGCTCCTCCTCCGGCAGCTTTCCTGATCTTTAGTGCCTTCATAGCCTACTGAGAAAGTGTTTTCTGCCTCGTCTGTTATTTCTGTGTACCGTACCTCCTAGCTTCTGTCTCCCGTTCACGAACCTCTGCGGCCTGCCCTGACCTACAGCTTGACCCCGACTACGTTTCTGCCTGACGATTTTGTACCACGCTTACCCTTGGACGCCACCACAAGCAAGTCCCTTCAGTGGAACCGACCTGGTAGTTTCCCGCCGGAGCAAGTCCATCTCGCTTTGCGGCGGGTTCTGGTGAAAACTGGGTTCTACTTAGACTCCCCTCTCTGGTGAGGGCTTTCGCCATCACTTGCGGTGGTCCAGCGGATCCACTACCTTGGTGAGTTACACAAACAATCTTATCATATCCTTTGTATATCAACAGTTACATTCTACATGTATCTTTTCACATCCGACCATGAAAGTATAATTCTTGAATCTGGGAATTTTACCATGAAGACATGAAGAACTGGGAATTTACCAAAGAACAGATGCTTTTTCTCAAGCTGAGTGAAAACCTTTAATATACTATAAGCTGACAATATGGCTGAAAGGCAGTAACAGAAAATGGAGGAGAGCAGACATACTGTACCTTTCTGATATCTAGTCTCTATCAATACCATAACGACATATCAACACTACATGCATATTAAAAAGTCAATTTACCTGCTGCCTGTCAGTGAATAGCCCCACAAATAAAAGGGGCTACACAATATCACCATGCCACTGCGTAGTGACAGAATAATACTAGTGATGAGCGATCACTAAAAGATTCGAGTTCGGGCCGAACCCCAAATGCCAAACGGTGAACCGAACGCTGGACCCCATTAAAGTCAATGGGAGATGATGTTCAAGTTAATTTTTATACTAACACAGGTGAGGATAAGCCACAATTACCTTCCATAAGAATAAACTGGATATGCGGTACAACTTGGTGAAGACAATTTGGCTCTAAGAGTCACAGAAAAAAACTCACAGGCTAAAATAATTCATTCCTGTCAATGGCTAACTGAAAAGATGAGGACAGCATAGCTATAGCAGGTATAGCGGTAGCAGCTGCTACGGGGCCCCTTTGACACATAAGAAGAAGGTATTGGAAATAGCACATGGTAACTGGCAGGAACCCCTATCACTTTTTTCAACAGGGCCCAAGAACATGTCATATATGTGGTGGCAGCAAGAACATCCCAACAGGGAACATGGAGGTTCAGCTGGCAGGGCTGTAGTTATAGCGGGTGCAGTGGTAGCCAGGGCTGCCGTCAGTCATCTATTAACTATTTCAGGATCCCATGCAGCTAAATAAAATTTGGGTCCCACCCATTTACTAGTTCTATTTTTAACATATCACGGGCACCTTTTTGATTAGGGCCCCTGACAGGAGTACTGCCCTATTGGCACCCCTTATACAGTAGCCTGACCCCAAAACCAGCAAAAATGACCTTTTGGACACTCAGAATAAAATTTGATGATGCTGCAATGCTGACAGTCGGGCCAAAGCAGGGTGCGTATGCCGGAAGTGTGAGCTAAGACCTCGAACCTTCCTGAGGAGACATTCAAGACCCGGTTAGTGCTTGAGAAATTTCTGTCTATACAAGAGCACCTGCCCCTTCATATAAAATTTGAAAAACCCTTACAAAGCACCCTCACATCCTTATGCTTAAGCAACAATGGAATATTTTGCAAAGGATATTGTGACATTATGCCATAAACTCGTAGGGAATTGGCTTAAGGAGCTCAGGTTCCTTTCCATGAGTGTGGACGAAATAGGCTTCTTTTGGTTCAGCTGGCTGACGCTTCAGTTCCACCCAGGTGCCCTTCTCCTTGGCTTCCTTTTTCTTCCTCTCGTTTTCCTTGACGCGCTAGAGGAAACTATCTCTGCTCTGGGAGTGGCGAAAGTGCTCCACACGGAAGTTGATTCTTTTGGCAAGGATTTTACCCTTGATCTGCTTGTTCACAATTATACCCACAGCATGCTGTATAACATTGTAGATCCTGCCAGTCTTGCCATCATAGCATTTATGTGGCATGCCTTTTTGTATGGTGCCCATACCCTTAATGTACTGTAGGGGTGTCAGCTCATAGGTAGTCTCTGGATTAGCACAGACTCAGGTTTAGGTGCAAAACACAACAGAAAGTTTATTGTCTCTCAGACTTGAATCAAACAAAACATGTGCTTCCTTCAGCTTATCACAGCAAAAATCAAGGCAGTCCTTTCTCCAGGGTTTATAACAAAGCAACATAAAACAACCTCACCGGGTAAGCAGTATAAATGTTCACAGGACTTGGAGACAGCTTTGCATGTCCTCACTTCTCAGAGGTTTCCAGCATTATCACACAGCTCCACCCTGAGCTGTGAGCTGCCTTATATATGCCTGGTAAGGCCCCAGCTGGAGTATGGGAGCGACCTTTCCACCCGGCTCTCCGGCCGCTCCATCAAAAACCCGGACCCGAACTACCACAAAAAATGGCTCAGCAACATAAAATCGCTGGCAGCAAACTAACGGTGATACATACATTCCGTTCACAACTCTACCCCTGGGTCTCTTACAGTACAAAATGTCACCCTTCTTGTAGATGCGCATGTATGTTGACAAAGGCACAACTCCATGTTTACGGAGGGTCTGGAGAACATATAGTTCAATGTATACACCAGCTTACCAGACCAGAAGACGCCCGGACTTGTTGAGGCAAGCAATTTAAGTAAGAAGAATGATTGATGTCCAGCGTTCTTCAGATAGCACTCAATTGTTTATTTACGTAGGAGATAAAACATCAGAGACCCACAGCAAAAGACTAACGCGTTTCAGGTCACGTGGACCCTTAATCATAGCAAAATCATACAGTACAAAATGTCACCCTTCTTGTAGATGCGCATGTATGTTGACAAAGGCACAACTCCATGTTTAGGGAAGGGTCTGGAGAACATATACCAGGTTCCACACCTTTTGTCTCTTGTGTTCGTCATTTTCGCACCTTAAAGAAGGCGAGTCCAGCGGAAAGAGCGGGACCAGCTTCCTTCTTCTCCTCTGAGGGCTTCATCGATTGGGCGTCACAGCAGAAAAAATCAGCCTCTTTTGCCTCTTGATATTTTGAAATGCCTTCTGACCCCAACCGCATTGTGTCACCAAAGAGCTCTTCAGAATATGGATTATCTAGTGCGGTCTGTTTATTGGGTGACATTTGGCCCGTGTTTGCTTCAGTTTGCACTGATGATGATGACGATATTTGTGGCCGTGACTGAGAGGAAGAGGAGGTAAAACCGCTGGATGCAGGTTGTGTTAACCACTGAAGAACAGATTGGCACCGCTTATCAGATATGAGATGCACAGGGAACCGACCAAGCAATGACAGGCCTGATGGTCCTGCGACTGACGATGTGTTGTCCGGAACACTGGAAGGAGTACCTTGTCTCATACCTCTAGCTCCATGTCCTACACCCTTCCTTGCTCGCTTACCATCTCTAGTTCGCTCCATGTTCAAAAATATTTATATAAATATTAAAGAGGTCAAGATTTGCTAACAGTCTCTTATTGTAGAACTCTACTCCAAAGACAGCAAATCACAAGTGTTCTTAAATCCCTATAATTTCCAACTGGCAAATAGGATTAGAAATATAATTTTTTTCTATGGAATATCTGTGAAATGGGGTCTTATGGAAGAACCATGACAGCAACACTGCAAAACAGAACTTTTGTGGAATCCCAAAAATTTGCTGCTAGCAAATAGTATTACAAATAGATTTCTTTCTATGTAATATCTGTGAACGGGGACTTATGGAAGAACCCTGGCTGCAACAGTGCGACACAGAAGTCTTCTTGAATCCCAAAAGTTTATTGGTACCAAATAGTATTACAAATAGATTTCTTTCTATGGACTATCTGTGAACGGTGACTTATTGAAGAACCCTGACAGCAACACTGCAAAACAGATCTTTTGTGGAATCCCAAAAATTTGCTGCTAGCAAATAGTATTAAAAATAGATTTCTTTCTATGGAATATCTGTGAACGGTGTCTTATGGAAGGACCTTGACAGCAACACTGCAAAACAGAACATTTGTGGAATTCCCAAAATTTGCTGCCAGCAAATAGCATTACAAATAGATTTCTTTCTATGGAATTGTCAGGGAACGGTCAGGGACACACACACAGACAAGTGGGCCCTGACTCTGATCCCAGCCCCTGTCCCTGCCTTTGGGGAACCCGACTCTAAACAAGCCGGCCCCAACCGAAGACTGATAGCTGCACTGATATAGGGTGACACAGACAGACAGACACCAAAACAAAAAGCGTAGTCGGGCGGTCCAAAGTCAGCAACAGTTCGGGCAGCGAGGTAAAGAGGCGTGAGACAAAGAGGGTAACCGGGGACCGTCCAAAGTTGGCAACAGTATGGGCACCGCGGTACAGAGACGTGAGACAGAAGGGGATAACCGGGGTCCAAAGCCAAAGGTCAGGAGAGCACAGAAACCAAAGAAGCAAATACGGCGAACTACAGGGGAACAACCTATAGCAGACAAGGATTAGGGAAATAGGGAAGGGGAGGAAACAGAGCAGAGGTGATAGGGAGCAGAATCTGTCAATCACTGAGAGATTAGATTAACCCAGAGAGTGCTGGAAAGTTCCTGGCCCCGGGCGTTGGCCAGGATTCAATTAAAGTCCAAGAAAGAAGACCGTGTTCACACATGATAAAGCAAGGCCGCAGTTATGGTCGCAGCGGCCTTCGCCGACGACCAGAGCCAGATGACACGAACGTGACAGTATCCCCCCTTCTATGAGGGGCCACCGGACCCTCCTTAGGTCCCCCTGGTTTGGAGAGGTTAGCTTGGTGGAACTTTTCCACAAGTCTGGGGGTGTGCAAGCACAGGATTATGAAATATAATATCAGTAGTAAGTCTCTCCATTACGAAAAAAGACAATTGTTCGGAATGCAGGCACCCAACATTCAACGAAATTTCAGTGGTGCGGTATTCTATTCTTCCCTCCATTAAGGAGGTAGAGTCAGCATCTGAAACCGAAAAGGGAGAACATAACGGAATTAGTTCTACCCCTAAGGCTTGGGCCACAGTCATGCTAATGAAACTAACGGCTGCTCCTGAATCGATCATGGCTTGACACACAAAACTCTTGGCCCCGGAAATTAAGGTTACCGGCAAAGAAATCTTGTTATCCCAATTAAGGGGTACCTGTACACCCGAGTTATCCTTCTTGCTGTCCTTCAGGCGTTTGCCGATCTCCCACGGTGACTTAGGCCGGGTCGGGCAGCTCCTCAGAACATGGCCGGACTCCCCACAGTAGAAACACAAGGCATTGTCCGCTCGATGTTTCCTCCTGATAGCCGCCGACGCGGAGTCCAACACCATGGGTTCCTCTCCCGAGCCCGCAGCAGAAGATGGTGAAAAGAGTGGAAGAGGAGTTTTAGCAGACACAGTGGAGAAAGATTTAACAGGGGACTTCGACCTAAACTTTCCAGAAACCCCCCCATCTTTTCCCTGCGTCTTTCTCTCAACCTTCTGTCGATAGATATGGCCAAGGTAATAAAATCCCCTAAGGTATCTGGAATAGGATAACTGACCATAGCATCCTTCACAGCTTCAGACAGCCCCTGTCTGAAGAGGGTCTTCAGAGGTGGATCAGGCCACCCAATTTACCGAGCTCCATTGGCGGAATTCAGAACAGTACTCCTCAGCTGTGCGATGACCCGCTGGATGGATAAGAGATGAGTTTCCACCAACGCTGCCCGGTTAGGGTCATCATAAATATGGCCCAATGTTAGAAAAAACTTGTCCACCGATCTCCACTCTGGGGCCTCGGAGGCATACTCAATGCCCAATCCTGAGGTGGACCCTGGAGGAGGGACACCGTCATAGCAACTTTCTCAGCCTCTGAGGAAAAATGGTTGAACCGGAAAAATAGGCGACAGAATTCCCTAAAGGTCCGAAACTTATCAGGGTTTCCCTCGAAACAGTCAGGAAGTCGCAGGTTTGGTTTGTGCTGTACATTTTGACCCACAAACCCGGGAGAGGGCACAGATACTAACGGGACATCTGGATCAGGAGTCGGAGTACACATGGCATCCAGTCGAAGTGAGATCTGGGACATAAGGCCTGCCATGCCCTGGAATTGCGTGGTTAACTCATCCAGGCGGTCCAAGACCGACAGATCGGTACTCATACTGAACCGCAGGTGAGATGGTTTTGAGTATGGGCCTGCTATAATGTCAGGGACCGGTCAGGGACACACACACAGACAAGTGGGCCCTGACTCTGATCCCAGCCCCTGTCCCTGCCTTTTGGGGAACCCTGATCCTTAACCGGCCGGCCCCAACCCGAAGACTGATAGCTGCACTGATATAGTTGTGACACAGACAGGACAAACAGACACCAAACAAAAAGCGTAGTCGGGCGGTCCAAAGTCAGCAACAGTTCGGGCAGCGAGGTACAGAGGCATGAGACAAAGAGGGTAACTAGGGACAGTCCAAAGTTGGCAACAGTACGGGTAGCACGGTACAGAGACGTGAGACAGAAGGGGATAACCGGGGTCCAAAGCCAAAGGTCAGGAGAGCACAGAAACCAAAGAAGCAAATACGGCGAACTACAGGGGAACAACCGATAGCAGACAAGGATTAGGGAAATAGGGAAGGGGAGGAAACAGAGCAGAGGTGATAGGGAGCAGAATCTGTCAACCACTGAGAGATTAGATTAACCCAGAGAGTCCTGGAAAGTTCCTGGCCACGGGCGTTGGCCAGGATTCTATTAATGTCCTAGAAAGAAGACAGTGTTCACACATGATAAAGCAAGGTCGCAGTTATGGTCGCAGCGGCCTTCGCCGACGACCAGAGCCAGATGACACGAACGTGACAGGAATATCTGTGAACGGTAACTTATGGAAGAACCCTGGCTGAAACAGTGCTAAACAGAATTCTTGTTGAATCCCAAAAGTTAATTGCTACCAAATAGTATTACAAATAGATTTATTTCTATAAAATATCTGTTAACGCTGTCTTATTGGAAGAACCCTGGCAGCAACGCTACAACACTTGCATTTCTTTCTATGGCAGATTTGCTGATAGTGTCTTCTGCAGTATCTGGACCCCAAAAAACAGAAGAAATGAACTTTTGGGCACTCTGAATGAAGATGGGAAAAATGCAGCGAGCTATACAAAACTATACACTAGACAAAAGCTATACAAAACTCCCTGACTCCCTAACTATTGATGTGTATTATTCCCTAAGCTAGCTAACCCCCCCTCCTCCGACTAATCTAACTAGCAGCTTTTCCTGTATAAAATCGCTAGAAAATGGGGTTTCTGCCTGCTGGCAAACAAGCACACAGAGGCGGCAGTGTGTTCATTACAGAGATTAAGGTGGAAATGGCATTCAACGGGAAATACATTGACATACACAAAAGACGGTCATGTGAATTTAGCAGCCAATGAGATCCTTAAACCCTCAGTGGTGATGTTTTTGACCCCCCTCTGTGCTCTGCACTGATTGGCTGTTCGCCAAAACTGAAGGAAGCAGCTTAAAATGGCGCCGAACGCCTATGCCGAACCCGAATTTTACCGAACCTGCGGCAAAAAATTCAAATAAAATTCGGAAAAACGTAAAATTCGTGCCGAACTACCCTTTTTCCAACTAAATAATACCAGCATTTCATAATAATGGTGCACCACATGCATATCATGCATGTCACAATACCTGCTACCTGTAGTGAATAGCCTCTGCAAACCAATATTACCACCATGCCATAACCATTCTCATTCTCTCTCTCCTTTTCTCTTTCTCTCTCTCCTACCTATTTGTATTTCTATCTGCGCCTCCCTAATACAATCCTGGCTATGCACAACCAGTGTCACACATATAACAGCCCTATAATTTGTACGTGGGCAAACAACCCTGCAGGGCACACACATATCTAAGATGCACATGGGAACAAAAATGCATTAAATTTCAAACCTGTTGAGACCAGGAAGACACAGGGACATTTTAACACCTGAAATGATAAAAAAAAATGTGAGAAATGTACTCTACTCCCCCCTCTTTTTTCAGGCTGGAGGTAGACGGGAGCAGAGTGCATAAGTGTGGGTGGAGTGAATCTAGCAGCTAAAGAGACTCAGTAATTACCCAGATCCTTCACATCAAAGCTGTAACTTGAAGAGGAGCAGAGACGAGCACATGCCTGTTTCACACAGCTCAGAGAGGAGTGAGCACGAATAGCACAGGGCAGCCAATCACAGCATGGAGGTGTGTCCCGACCAGAGGTTGAACTAAATGCAGGCACAGAAGAGAGTGGCCATATCCCAGGCTGCATAAATAGCTTTAGGGTGCTTTCACACAGTACATTTTTTTCTGCGTTTTTTGGATGTGTTTTTTGTGCCGAAATGCATAGCATTAATTGTTGTGTCTTTCTGCACAAAAAACGTATCTGAAAAATGTATCAAAAACGGATGTACGTGTTTGATGTCTTATTTGGATGCGTTTTTTGTGTAGAAATTTTCTGCTAACATTAGAGAAATTGAAGCCTTAACAAGACTTCCTAATGCCATGTTAAACGATCTGGGTACTGTGATTTCGCCGCAGGTGTCCCAATCTCATTGATTTAGACACCACAGCCATCTTTGCTGTGGTGTCTAAGGGGTTATACAGCGCGGGATGGCTCCACAACGATTGCGGACACAGCGATTGGCACCCTCGTTGCGAGATCGTGGGATGCCAATTCATTACAATGGTGGTTAGAAGGCTTCCGTTGCGTGCCATGGCAGGAAGTGTTAAAACCGCCATCTTTAAACACCCTTCTGCATTGTTTACACAATGCAGAAGGGTTTACTAATGATTGCACCCCCTAGTGGTCAAGTACCCTGGGAGGACTCAAAATTAAAGTAAAAAAATATTAAGTTCAAATCACCCCCCTTTTGCCATTTTACAAATAAAAAATATAATAAAGTTACACATAATTGGCGTTGCTGTGTCCGTAAAATTTGATCTTTTAAAACATAACATAATTTATCCCGTACGCTGAATACCATGGAAAAAAAAATTCAAATGCCAAAATTGCATTTCTTTGGAATAAAAAAGTTGCATCTATTCAAAAATGTACCAATTAAAAGTACACCTCTGCCCACAAAGAAATGCGGAAGTACAAAAAAGTTATTGTTAGCAGAAAATTACGCTGCAGCGCAAATTTAAGAAATGTTTGGATTTTTTTATGGTACAAAGACATAATGAAAACCCTACATATTTGTTATTGCCGGAATCGTATAAACTTGCAGGATATAGATAAAACATCATTTACACCGAAGAGTGAATAATATAAAAACAAAGCACCTGCAAAGTATGTTTTTTCACATTTCACCCCACCTAAAAATGTTTTGCAGTTTCCCAGTATATTCTATGGTACTGCCAATGACACCACTAGAAAATTTATCTTGACCGGCAAAACTAAAGCCCTCATATGTCTGTGTTGATGAAAAAATAAAATAGTTATGACTCTTGAAAGGCGGGAAGGAAAAAGTCAAAGAGCCATATTATTATGACAGGAAGGGATTAAATAAATATAGGTGGAGCAGTGCTTTGAATGTTCTTAATATTGTTGCATCACCAAATGTGCCAAAAACAGTCCTTTCAATAAAATACTATATTTTATCACATCCCATTTAATCCTTTTCTCCCCTGCATTCACTGTTACCTTTTCCTACATTACAATTTGTTTTGGTCAAGAACAGATTGTTCCTTTGAATCATTTCCCTACAGAAGTCATTGTCAATTCTTTTAAGATGTTTCTCACAGCATGATAATTCTCACTAGGTCAAAAAGCAGCTAGCCATTAAAAACTCTTTCATTGCGTTTGCCAAGTTAGTTAGAATGCTTGGATATACGTACACACTCCATATATATAGCACTTTATAGTTCAGCAATGTATGTGGATGGGATTTTGAAAACCCTATTCATATTTAATGTAAAAATTTAAATCCTAAAGATTTTCAAAATTCACAGCTTTGCCATTAAATTGTATAATGCCGTGGACTTTTAGAGAAGATTACACTAAATCAGTGTATAGGGTGTAGTGTCCAGTAAATCTGTAGCACAATCTGTGACAAATGCTGCATGTAGCACATGGTAGTTTTCCTGCAGAGGTGCAGTAAGATCCATGGCCAAATCTTTCATCTTTCTAGGCCCTGCCAAAGACATAAGCAAACCCACCAACATTTAGCGACGGCAATCCAGCGCCACATACCACACCAGAGCACATAGAATCACATCAGAACACATCTCCACCCATGGCATCTTGACTTGACTCCAACCATAACAAGTATATAACATCACAGCAGGCCACACAACTCACCGCACTCACACACAATCATGCCCAGCTATCAGCACACCAACAGCAAAACAAGAGTGTTAGTAAGGTCTATAAGCGTTGATTTGTAATTAAAACTGTTTTCCCTTAGTCCCAACAGCAGCACAAGCACTGGAGTATTTCTGCCCTTATGAACTGTTCAAGACAGATGGAACTTCTAATCAAGACAAAAATTTCTGTCAACTTACTACTTAACTAGGTGCTGCTCGTACAAGTAACTGGAAGACCAGCACGCAGTGTGTTATTATCAAGCAAATAAGATAGACCAGGGTGGGAGACTTGTGCTGCTGTTGGGACTAAGAGCAAACAGATTTTTGTTAGAAATCCACGCTTCCATTATGTCCCACCAGCAGCACAACAGCTGGGGATTTAGCTAGAAACCCATAGGGAGGGTCCTCATGGCTGCTAAAGTCTGAATGGGCCGCTTAGAGTTTCTCCTTCCAACATCTGAAGGTTCAATCTATGATAGCTCGACAAAAGTTAAGTGTGGCTCCATAAGCCACACTACAAATTCAGTTCAGGGCAATCAGGGAATTCTAGTTAGGTTGCAAATATGGAGTTAGAATTGGTTTTGGCAAAAACTGGATGATCCCTCTTCTGGGAGATAAATACCAGACTAAATATTTCCCTAACTCATAACTTTGTGGATTTAAACCAATAGCCTTCCTTAAGGATAGGACTAGACTTCAAGCCTTTATCACCTACATAACTCTGGCCATATGAATTTTAAAATCTCTGAAGATGTAAGGGGAGTGTAACTCAACTCATCTTAGAAGAGAGTTCAAGGTAGGATACTTTAGAGAAAAGTACCTAATTTAAGATATTCAAGGAAGGGACCTTAGGTCTAATAGAGGTCAGATATCTTATATAATCATGGCAGAACCCATATTTCTTGTGCCAGCAGAAGGCTTGTAGCATCTTTAGCGGAAATCATCATCTTGATCTTCCATAAAAAGAGTAAATTCTTCAAGGGCCACATGGATGCATCACCTAGAACATTGAGTAAAGCCGACAGATCCCCTTAGGAATTGGCATAAGGCATTTCCTGACCAAAGGTTCTCAGAATAATGGCTGTTATTTGAAATGTGGACATGGCAACAAACTCGAACTTCCAGGGTGGACATGCTAAGCCTTTTGTCTGTATCATCGAGGATCCTTGTTACCACCTTCTTTATCTATCCCAAATCAAAATGATTTTCAAAATCCTTCTGTAGGCCTTCTCCAGGGTCATTGACCTTAAAAGTGACCATGTACTTAACATTTCTTCAGAAAACCCTCTAACGAATAGTATGGGCTGGTAAACTTCCAGGTTCTCAGGTCTAGATCTAGGTTGGAGTAAGACTCCCTATTGATCAGGAATCCTTTTAATGGAGTACAGCCTCTCTAAAACAGACTGGTAGGGATGCTATTACAGAGTCCGGTTTGTATAGTTCTTCTCTGTTAGTCACTGACCCTCTTAATGAAGCAGAGCCTCTTCAGCAATAGGGTGTCACAATGCGTGCCACAGTCCCCGCTCTGGACTGTGGATGCACTCGTGTCTCTGGTCTCCAGTCTGCTCGTTACTTATATGCTCCGCTCAACTGACTCTGGCGGGCTCTCAGAGGTTTAAAGAGCCAGCGCCCCTCTTATTGACAATCAACGGGCGCCGGACCCTTCATTAGCAAAAAAACAGAGTTATAGCAGCATATATCGATAATGAAGGATAAGGAGTGCACGCCAACAACGGCCAGGATCAAGGCCACAGTGCCAATTCAAAAAATATATAGAATGCAGCACTTCAAAAGATAAGAAAAATGTATTCACCCAACGACAGCAACGTATCGGCTCTGAAAAGAGCCTTTTTCAAGCAAGAAAAAGCTTGAAAAAATCTTTTTAGAGCCGAAACTTCGTTTTTGGGTTTGAATAAAATTTCCTTTTTTTTTTGAAGTGCTGCCCCATATATTTTTTGAATTGGACCCTTCATTAGGTCACTTCCCCCTCTCACCTCTGCCATTGTATTCACGAACAAGTCCAACCAGGTGAAAAAATTAAAAACTGAAGCTTTATTAATGGTTGTCTATTAAAAGATTATCATAGCAAAACAAAGAAAACACACACGCTTACGCGTTTCAGAGCTGCCTCCCTAATCATACAGTGTCCCATTAGTTTGCACACCCCTGTCTAAATGAGGGAAGTGCAATCACATGATATGCCCAAAATCCGTATAAAAAAGATGAATAAAAACAATGTTTGTAAGCTATAACATTAATATTGGTACATTAAATCATGTCATTTTTTGAGACTGTGAGGGAATCTAGTATTAAGCCTATAAATCTACCATGCAGCTTCTTGCAATGTTCACGTCTCCTTAATGATCTATTAATCTATTCAATGCCCCCCCCAAAAAAATCAGATTCTCGTCCATGAAATTGTGCAAAATGTTTAGAAACCATTGAAATGCCTACATAATCTGACTTAGATATATCTGATAAATGCCTCTGTATTCTAACCTTTAACAGGTGAAAATCCCACAATTTCAATTGCAAGCGGAACAAGTAATGAGATACACCACGAACTCTGTGTTACAATCAGAGATGCCAGCAGAAATTTCAGGCCCCAAAAGTTTAAAACTTTGAGCTTCCTATCCCCGAAAAAGAAAAAGAAAAAATCTGGGGTGAAAGAGTAAAAAAATGCAATTGTGCCATTGTTTTTGGATTTTACAGTGTACAGTTTATCTATACGAATTGTTTGGGCATTTAAAATACAAGGGGCCACAAATACCGCAACATGATCCCGGTTCACCAAAAAAAATGTTACGACAATGATATACCCATGCAAATTCCAAAAAACAAAATAACAAAGTCCAAATAATACCTCAAAAATATCACTACCATATGGTGACTAATACCACTATAATGTTACTGACCAAACTAGTATACCAAGACCAATAATATTAACCCCTTACCGCCGGAGCCAGTTTTGGCCTCTCTGACAGAGCCCCATTTTTTAAATCTGTCATGTGTCATTTTATGTGAGAATAACTTTTTGACACTTTAACCTATCCATGTGATTCAGAGATTGTTTTAAATGTCTTTTTTTTTTTTACGACATTAGGGGGCTTAAAAATTTTTTAAGTATAAATTTCAAAATTTTCAAGAAAATTTGCAATATACATTTTTTAGGGACCGTCTAGTTCTAACGTGACAAATGATTGACCTGTATGTTAGATACCCCCATAAATGACTCATCTAAGAAACTACACCCCTAAAAGTATTCAAAACCGCATTTAGGAAGTTTATTAACCCATTAGGTGTTTGCTTTGGAGCGCAGATTTGGTGGGGCCATGTCGCATTTACAAAGCCCCCAAAGTACCAGAACAGGTGAAACCTTCCAGAAGCCGCCCCATTTTGGATTCAGCACGACTCATAGATCACATCTAGGGGTGTATTGTGCATTTTGGGTGCACAGGTGTTACAATTTTTTGTTTTTTTTGCACTGGGCTATGAAAATGAGGGGAAAACGCAGTTCCACCATTTTTTTTTTGGGCTTCAATTTTACAGCGTTTCCCGTGCATTTATAAGTGATAGGATATCTTTACTAATGGGGGTCGGTACAATTACAATGATATAGATTTTAATAGTTTTTTTATGTTTATTACTTTTAACACAATAAAAATAGGTCTATAAAAAATTGCGTTTTATGTTGTCCTGTTCTGATTGCCATAACATTTTCAGTTTTTCTGTATACGGAGCTGATTATGGGCTTGTTTTTTGTGGGAGGAGTTGACGGTTTTATTAGTACCATTATGGGGGGCATATGCCGCTTTGAATAAACTTTTTATTAAGGTTTTTGTGAGGCATTTTGAACAAAATACAACTTTCCCTGGTAGTGTTTTTTATTTTTTAATTTTTTACAGCGGTTCACCGTGCAGTATAGCTGGCATCTAGTATTACTCAGCAGGTCGATACGATTAAGCGATACCAAATTTGTATATTTTTATGTTTTACTGCTTTTACAAAATAAAAACATTTTTATTCAAAAAGGAAAACACGTTTTTGCATCGCCATAGCCCTGAGAGCCATAACTTTTTTTATTTTCTGTGTAGGGAGCTGTGTAGGGGCTTGTTTTTTGCGGTATGAGTTGACGTTTTTTGGTATCATTTTTGGGGGGAAAGACTTTTTGATCAGTTTAAAATCCTTTTTTTGGGAAAGGGCAGGGTGAAGAAAATACTGCAATCCTAGTAGTTTTTTTTATTTTTATTTTTAACAGCGCCCCACCGTGCAGTATCCATGACCAGTTTAGCTTTACTCTTGGGTCGATACGACTACGGCGATACCCTATTTATATAGTTTTTTTTAATTTGGAAGCACTTTAAAAAAAAAAAAAAAGTGTTTTATTGTGTTAAATAATATTATGCATCGCTGTCTTCTGAGGCCATAACTTTTATATTTTTCCGTTACAGAGACGTGTAAGGGCTTTTTTTGGGGATGAACTGATGTTTTAATTGGTATAACTTTGCCATTTATATGAGTTTTTGATCGCTTTTTATTCCATTTTATGTGCTGCAGGATTTTACAAAAATCGCAAAACTGTGACTGTTTCTTGTTTTTGTTTTTACGGCGTTCAAATGTAAAGGGGTTTAAATTTTGTTTAAAAGATTTTTTTAGGGTGGGTCGTTTTCCACGCGGCAATACCAAATTTGGGTACTTTATTTATTTTTTATTTTTTGGGGCGATTGGCGTTTGTTAAGGGGCAAAGGGCGGTGTACGGGGTTTAATTTTATTTTTTGTTTGTGTTTTAATTTTTTTACTTTTTTTTTTTTACTTCTTCACATTTTTTACTTTTCCCCTGTGAGGATTTTGTAACAGCAAATCCTCACTGGGGAACAGCAATCATTAGATTGGGTGTTTGAAGAGGGCGATCTGTGCACGCGTTTACTGCTGTGCAGAGGTCGCCATGGCAATAGTGACACCAAAGCCCACAATGCATTGTGGGCATGGTGACGTCACCAGACTACCCGATGCATTCAGAAAAGCATCCGGGGGGTCTGGTAGGAGACGGTGCGAGCGGCATCTGTGCCCTGCTTCGCCGATTGTGGCAGAGTGGGGCTCACTCCTCCTGCCTGCGCATCATTATTGCGGCCATGACAGGCTGCGGTAATGATGCGTTTTTCACCCGCGGCCGGAGCTACTCCGGCGGGGGTGATGGGGCATGAAACCCCGCGGTAATTTACCGCGGTTCCATGTCGCGATCGCGCCCCCGCTCCGCCGCAAGCCGCGCGATCGCCAGGGCGTTATGCATACGTCCATTTGCGGGAAGTCACTCCCGCTAGGGCGTATGCATACGCCCAATGTCGGGAAGGGGTTAATAACAACAATATGCAATAACCAAATAATGCCACTACATCATGACCACATATCTTCACCATAAAGATACTGAATAATACCACCTTACTGAATATAAGCCATTACACAAAGACCAATATTACCACCATACAGTGACCATATAGTGGTAGATTTGAGTGCACACAGGTGCTCTGCACACACTGCAGTTACATTTTGTGACTCACAGGGGAAGTCCTGTCTAGAGATGGGCGAATTGATTCTAACGAAGTGGAATTTGTTTAGAATTTCAGGAAAACTTCGGTTCTGAACGAAGTCGAAGTTTGGGGTACTTTGGGTGAACGAAGTGTGCTTTGATTGATAAAAAAGGCTGCGAGCACATGGGCGTTACATGGGCAAAGAACTCTGGGAGGAAGAAGGGCATAGCCTGATGACATGTGCAGGATGAAGCCAATCAGAGACCCCCAGGATTCTGTGGTCCCGCATATTTAAAATCCAGGCGCGACGCTGGGGCCATACCGCTCTCACGTACGATTAGGGGAAAGGGCTGCCGGGCTGCTTTTAAAAGCCTTATCAAGAACTATTTTTCTAAACAGCGAAATTTTTGGGGGGGTTCATTGTCTCAGAAAATCTTCTCTTAAAAGTTCTATTTTGGATTTTGTGGGTATTGAATCTGAAAATCCCTGTGCATTTCCCGTCAGCTGCATATACATTTTTAATGCATCTGCTCACAGCACATTTAATATCCCCGGGGTCTAAGTGTTCCTGTTGTATTCATTAAAGAAAAAAAGCGTTTTTACAAACAAAACCACTTTATTTTTGGCCTCCCAAATTTTTTTGCGCAATTTAACATCCAGGGTTAAATTTAACTTGTTCTGCTGCTATGGTAGCGGGGCCGGGGCAAGGGATTTTTGGGCCCAGGGGAGTACAGCCAATGGCGCCCCCCCCCTCGCTCTCAAAAAAAAACCCCCCCCACGGGCCGGGGCGGGAATAAAAATCACCCCGGCACAAGCCCCCAGCAGCCCACATACAATACCGCTTACAAAATTCCTTTTTCTCGCACCTCGCCACTTTCTAAATAAACTACACATAAAGCTGCTTTCCCACCGGAGCATTTTTTATGCATTTTTTAAGTGTTTTTTTTGGGGGCATTTTGGCAGAAAGGCAGAGCAGTTAAAGCTGTACTTTCTGCACAAAAAAAACGCATCAAAAAACGCACCAAAACCCCTCCGTGTGAAAGCCCCCTAAAAACACAAGCAAGAAAGAAACAGGGCAGAGAAAACCCCCCATCGCAGAGAAAAACCCCCCACAAGAGTAGGTGTCGCCTTCAATAGGGGCAAACCCCACACTGACACACATAAACACCCAAATAACCCACAACCAACACATCCCCCGTATAGGTCACCCTCAATGAATAAAAACACTGATTCAACACAGAAGTAAACTTTCCCCC
>JAODAL010050864.1:0-27089 GCA_025379985.1 Phyllomedusa bahiana | reverse complement strand
GTGTATCACAAAATTTCCTTGGGAACCCCCCCTGATTGGCGGGCAAAGGCCCAACACACCTCTGATATGCGATGTCTCCACCCGTTGGAATCCCAGCTTGCACATGTTGGACCAACTGTATGAACAGAGAAAGGCCATTAATGATTTATTGATGATCCAGGCGGACAGGAGTACTCCCCTGTAGTGTTGAGCGATTACTATCAACAAAGTTGAAATCGGCAAGGTTTTTATGGTGATCGAAATTTTTAGATAATGCTATGATTAAGTCTAAAATCTGTGCATCATCTATTAAGATCGCGCCATTTTCGGCGCTTCCTATAATTTTGGCGGCCAGCAAATCAGATTACAGAATAGAGCAGGGTGAGATGTGTGTGTGACGTTATGACTGGGATGTGTATGGTTCGATTGGGGGAAAAATCACATGCCCCTCTTTTTTACATAGAACAGCGTTTCCTGTTCAGCCTCAGTGTCCCCTCAGCGTCTCAAGCAGAATGACGTGCGCTCTGCTTGTGTCCAAACAGTCAGGAAATTATTATATTTCTTCACAGAGAAACCTCTACTATTAGCTGTGATCCTTACAATTTAGTTAGATTAGAGTTTGGGAAGTTTTTATATAGTTAGGTAGAAAATTTTTTAAAGGAGCATCTACCGCTGTAAAGTCACGGGGGGAGTGGAGGGGAAGGCCCCCGCGGGCAAACACAGACAAGCTCTAAAAAAGAATACTGGATAAAGTTCACAAGACTTAGTGTATACATAGCAATAGATTAATAATTAACAGTTTTCAATTGAAATATTTCCTGGATATTGGGCAGCCTGAACTTATAGGATACACATCTTTTCTAGTAACTGCAGTCTCTTTGTTAGATGCAAAACTACACTTTAATTATCAGTATACATTTCAGATAGGTTTTCATTTTCAATTTTGCCCATTCCACCTTTGTTGATATATCCACCTTGTACTTAAATTAGAATCCAGCAAGTCAGCACAGGTTGATAGGTGCCAAAAAAACCTTGTAATATCCGAATAAATTACACATACGTGTTTTTTTGACTTTGGCGCACTACAGCTTTGTTCATTGAGGCACCTTGCACTAAATATGAATACTGCAATTTTGTAGTCACCACAGGTGAATTGATAGGTGCCCAAAAAAAACCTTTTTTTTATCCGAATACATTTCAGATAGTTTTTTTTACACTTTGGCGCCGGCCAGCTTTGTTGATAGATCTACTTTGCAGTTAAATTTGAATACAGCATATTTGTAGTCACCACAGGTGAATTGATAGGGGCCAAAAATACCTTTTATTATCCGAATACATTACAGATACGTGTTTTTTGACTTTGGCGCACTACAGTTTTGTTCATTGACGCAGCTTGCATGTAAATCTGAAAACAGCAATTTTATAGTCACCACAGGTGAATTGAAAGGTGCAAAAAATACCGTGTAAATTTTACGAAAACATAACAGATACGTGTTTTTGACTTTGCACACTACAGCTTTGTTCATTGACCGCAGCTTGCACGTAAATCTGAAAACAGCAATTTTATAGTCACCACAGGTAATTGAAAGGTGCAAAAAATACCGTGTATTATATGAAAACATAACAGATACGTGTTTTTTGTCTTTGGCGCACTACAGCTAATATAAAAGACGCAGCTTGCACGTAAATCTGAAAACAGCAATTTTATAGTCACCACAGGTGAATTGAAAGGTGCAAAAAATACCGTATATTATACGAAAACATAACAGATACGTGTTTTTTGACTTTGGCGCACTACAGTTTTGTTCATTGACACAGCTTGCACGTAAATCTGAAACAGCAATTTATAGTCACCACAGGTAAATTGAAAGGATGCCAAAAAATACCGTGTATTTACGAAAACATAACAGATACGTGTTTTTTGCACTTTTGCCATTCCAGATTTGTTGATAGAGACACCTTGCAGTTAAATTTGATCCAGCAATTTTGTTTTGATTAGAGGGATTTGAGAATAGCTGTGATTTGCCCGTCTTTTAATAAGAGACTTCCAAAACTATTCATACCTTCTCAAATTTTTATATTTCTGAACATGGAGCGAAATGCAGGTGGTAAGCGAGCAAAGAGGGGGGTAGCACAAGGAGGTAGAGGTACGAGAGAAGGTGCTCCTTCCAGTGCTGGCAACAACACACATGCCAGCGGATTGTCAGTTGCGGGACCATCAGGCCTGTCATCGCGGGGTCAGGGCCCTGTGAAACTCAGTAACGAACAGCGTCGCCAATCTGTCCTTCAGTGGTTAATGCAACCTGAAATCCAGCAGTCTTACCGCCTCGTCCTCCCAGTCACGGCCACAAATGGTCGTCATCAATCATCGTCAGCATGGATCATGGGGGTTTTGGGGTCATGCTGTGGTCCAGAACAGGCATAGTAAATGCCCCAGTTCAACTAAAATGGTGGTTGAAAGTCTCCTTTTTCCGCACTTTTTAATCTGGGGGTCGGGACAGGTTTAATGGTCATACTGCGGTCCAGGACAGGTATAATCAATGTCCAGTTCAACTAAAATGGTGGTTGAAAGACTCCTTTTTCCAACACTTTTTTAATCTGTGTTTCAGACAGGTTTAATGGTCATACTGTGGTCCAGGACAGGTATAGTCCAATGTCCAGTTCAACTAAAATGGTGGTTGAAAGACTCCTTTCTTCCGGCCACTTTTTAATCTGTGGGTCAGCGGGTTTTTAGGGTCATGCTGCGTTCCGGGAAACAGGGATATTCAATGCCAGTTTCAAGTAAAATGATGGTTCAAATAATACTGCCTTCTGGCACTTTTTAATTTGTGGGTGATGCAGTTTTAAGGGTCATGCTGTGGTACAAGACAGGGATAGTGAATGGTGTGTGACTTTTTTTCTGTGGCTTTTATAGCCTAAATGTTGTGCCTAAGATGTAGCAGGTATCCATTTGACTGTTGTGGCTGTTAATTCCAGCTTCTCCAGCCCTGTTTGGGTGTAAGAATGAAGGTGTTGTTGCTCTCCCATAGACTTTAATGGTCATCGGAGATGATCGACTATCGACTGTCGAAAAACCTTATCGATGGTGGGCGACTATCGACTATCGATCGATCTCGATAGCCAACGCAATCGCTCAACACTACTCCCCTGTGTAACTTTGATGTCAGCCAGTGGCAGCTCATGCGTGACACCTGCCGTTTGTTGAGGCTATTCGAGGAGGCGACGTTATTTGTCAGTCGCCAGGACTACGGGATGAATAACGTCATTCCACTGCTTCATGTCCTGGAACAGATGCTGAGAAATCTGTCTGGGCAGGGGACTGGAGATGTGGCGACTACATCTCGCGGCCAAATGAGTCCGGTGGGGACTGAAATGGAGGAGGAGGAGGAGGACATTGGAACAGAAGCATTGTCTGGTGAAATGAGTGGATTTTCTACCCAGGTGACAAAAGAGGAGGAGCAGGAGCAGCTGGAGGAGGTAGATGGAGATGAGAAAGACGAGGCAGATGACCCGCAAGCACCGTGGCAGTATACAGTGGAGATGGAGGCAGGGAGCCCCTCGGAGTCACTTGTGCAGATGGTCAGCAGCATGCTGATTTGCCTGGCTAGTGACAGCCGAATAGTAAGCATCCGGCAGAGGGATGACTTCTGGCTCTCCACCCTATTGGACCCTCACTACCGGTCCAAAATGGGAGCCTTTTTCCCAGCTATTTAGAGGGAGGACAAACTCAAATACTATAGGGAAGTCCTCCGTAGTCAGTTGGCCGCTGCCTATGTGCGGCATCATCCCTCCTCTGACAGGTCTGACCGGTGGGTTATTCAGCGCTCACGTACTACTGCCGCGGCTGCTGGGGAAAGGTGGGGGGTAGCAGCAGTACCAGCTCCATCGCGCAACCTAAGTCTGGAGTCACTGATGAGCAGCTTCCTTCACCCGCCTAGTGAGGAGGGCAGTCGCCAGCAGCAGCAGCAGCAGGACCAGGAGCAGACCCTTAACCAACAGGTGGTGGCCTACTTGGACAGCACTCTGCGACCCCAGTTAGAAGATCCGCTGGACTACTGGGCAGCCAAACGGGTTGTGGGCCGCAAGTTGCCCGATTTTTGGAAAAGGGAAAAAAGCGTCCGCCCCCGAAATTTGTGGCATCAGAGGGGTTTTTCAGTGCGGGGGGGGCCATCTTTTTAACCAAAGGAGAACACGTTTGGGGGCCCCCAGGGGAAATGTGGAACAACTGAGCTTTGCCCGATAAATCGGGGCGGGGAAATCGGCAGGATTTCCACACACCAATCCTTTGGGCGTCGGGATAATCACCCCTTTGGGGCCTCACCCCAAACGGGAGAAATGGTTTTTGGGTTTTAAAAACTACCTCCTCACCACTAATTCGGATGCCGCCCCCCCCCTGATGCCACCATCTGCTGAAAATTTCCCCTTCTGCCCCCCAACCCAATTTTTACCGGGGAAGGTATTCCCAAACCCCCTTCAACTTTAATTTGTCCCAACTTTTGCCCCACATCTGGGGCTCCCTTTTTTGGGGTTGCTGTGACATCCCCCACGTGTAATTGTGCCACTCTTGACCTCGGGCCTTTGCCCCTGCCCCGTTACCCCCATTTCCTCAATAATTGGGGCCATCTGGGCCCTACTCCAGTTTTTGCCACCTACCAAATTCATTGTGCATTTGTCTGCCCTCATGCTGTTCCCAAACCTCCCCCTCCCTTCTCTGTCATTGTCCACTCTGTGGCCTATTACTGTTTTGCCACCTCCAGAATGTCTTTGTGCCACTGTCGGACCCATGCTTGCTGCCCGTACCCCACACTGGCCCCATTTTTCCCCCTCTGGGCCCCTGCCCCCCTTTTTTTTGCCACCTCCAAAAAATTTCCTTTGGGTGCCACTGCCTGACCCATGCTGCTGCGCCTTTTCCCCTTTCCCCCACTGCGTCTTGTCCATTCTCTCCCTCTGATGTTTGCTGCTGCTGCCTCCACTTTTTCTGTCATTGTCCCACCTCTGTGGCCTACTACTGTTTTCCCACCCCCAAATGTCTTTGTGCCCTTTTTGGGGACCTCGCTGCGCTCCCGGGTCACCTCCCATTTCTCTGTCATTGTCCCCACTCTGGGGCCTACCCCAGTTTTTGCCACCTCCAGAATTCTTTGGTGCCACTGTTTAAACCCCCCCCCCCCTTGCTCTCCCCATCGTCCCCCTCCATTTTTCGTAAAATTTTTGCCATTTCTGTGGCCTACTACTGTTTTGCCACCTCCCAGAATGCATTTTTCCCACTGTCTCCCTCATTTTCTGCTGCCGTGCCCTCCACCACTGTGTCATTGTCCCCTCTTTACCCCTGCCCCTTTTTTTGGGCCACCTCCAAATGTCATTGTGCCATGCCTGACCTCTTGCTGCTGCTGCTGTGACCCCCAAACTCTCTGCCCTTTGGTGCCACTCTTTTGGCCTATACTGTTTTTCCCACCTCCAAATTCATTGTCCCAAATTTTAACCTAAAGCTGCGGGCTCCCGGGTCACCCCCACTCTCTGTCATTTTGCCACTCTGTGGCCACTCCTTTTTTTCCCCACCCCCCAAATGTCATTGTGCCACGGCCCTAACCCCATGTTTCCCTGCTACCGGACCTCCACACTGTGTCTTTTGTCCCAACTTTTGGGGCCCCTTTCCTTTTTTTTGCCCCTCCAGATGTAAATTGGGCCCACTGCCTGCCCCTCATTGCTGCTCCCCGGGGCCCCCCACACTGTGTCATTTTTGCCATTTTTTCTGCCCCCAGGCGCTGCTGCTGTGCCCTTCCACTCTCTGTCTTTATCCCACTCTGGGGCCCCCTTACTTTTTTTTTTTAAACCACCCCCCAGAATGTCTTTGGTCCCCAAATGTTTTGACCTATGCGCGCCACCCGGTCACCTCCACTCTTTTCCCTTTTGTGCCACCCCTGTGGCCTATTTCCATTTTTTTTGCCACCTCCAGAATGTCATTGTGCCACTGTCTGCCTAATTGCGCCCCCCCCGTCACCTCCACTCTCTGTCTTTGGGTCCCAAACTCTGTGGCCTATCCGGTTTTTGCCCCCCTCCAAAGTCTTTGGGGTCCCACTGTTTTGCCTTCAGGGCTGCTCCCTGCCGGACCTACACCTTTTTCCTTGGGCCCCACGCCTAAACCTCTTTGCTGCTGTTTTTGTTTGTTTGCCGTGACCTACACACTCTTTTCATTGGGGCCACGGCTGACCTCTTGCTGCTGGTGGGCTCTGCCGTTGGACCTACCCCTTTTGGGGCCCATTGTCCCCCTCTGGGGCCTCTCCTTTTTTGTCCCCTCTAGAATTCATTGGGGCCACTGTTTGACCTCTTGGGGTGCTGCTTTTAAAGCCGTCAATCCACACTTGTTTCATTGTGCCACTTTTGGGGCCTTTCCCTCCTTTTTTTCCCACCTCCGAAGGGCTTTGTGCCATTTCTCTGACCTCATGCTGCTGGGGACTCCCGGCCATCACCTCCCCCACTCGTCACTGATGTTGCCACCTAAAACCCCTCGCTTTTTTTTTTTCCAGCTGTCGTTTGCCATGATTTTAATCAGGTTTACTTTCCCCCCTTCTTTTTTTTGTCATTTTTGGCCCTTCAAGGCCCGGGGAATTTTAGAGTGAACGTTTTCTAAGAGCGGCGGTAGCCCTTTGGGGGGGGTCATAAAAAAAACACAACTTTGGGTAAAAACCCCCAAAACCCAAAGCTCCCTCTGCATATTTAAGCATGGCACAATGTTCTACAGCACCCTGCAGGCTCTGTGCTGCCTGGAAATAGCTGTTTTTTAACGTGATTCGTCCCGAATTAATTCGGACCGAATTTATTTTTGTCGGGATATTCGGCGAAGTGACCGAACCAAATTTTTTAGAAATTCGCCCATCTCTAATATTCATACTTGAAATACATGATCCTATTTGCCTTGGCAACAGATGCCTGACACTGAATGCTACAGTTAAAGGGGTTTTCTCGCTACAAAGATCATATCTGTAATGATGGGGACAGTAAAAATAATCACTTGTGCAATTGGTTTGTTTAACTTAAATCATTTAGTATAGCAGATATGAGCTAATCTGTGTGTGTCTAAAGCTAAATCAGCAGCCTGAGGTCAGACCACGCCCCCCTTTGATGTGATTGGCTGACTGATATTTAGTTCAGCCTATTGGGACATGCCCCCTGTGCTGTGATTGGCTGCCTACACTCTGTTTACTTCCCTCTGACCTGTGGAAAATGAAAGTGAACCTAGTGCCTCATCTTTCTGTGCTTGCTGTGTCTGTACAATAAAGGCTGTCTGCGCTCCACTCTATGCTCATCTCCCAGTGATGGCTCTATGGGAAGGATCTGGGCAATTACTGAGTCTAGCTGCTAGATTCACTCACTCTCCCTCCCATATAACCCAGCCTTATACAGTCTGATAACAGAGGGAGGAGAAGAGTGCATTTCTCACATTTGTATTTGTATTTACATGTCCCGACGGCAGGTTTTTCAGCCAGTTTTACAGACGGTTTTTGGTTTTGAAAGCCATGTGTAAACCGGCTGTCAAACTTTACCATGGACCTTAATGGATTTTCCAGCTGACGCTTTTTTTAGACCACCGGCAGTCCAAAGCATATTAAACATTTTCATTCTTCCGCCCGGTTTTCAGGCGGAACATGAACGTCAATGCGAAGGAGGAGGGATTTTCTCCGCAAACAGCGGAGAAAAGCCATACCCCTGCGGCTGTGTACACGATTCCAAAACTGAGTAAATACTGGTTGGATAATCCAACTGGTATTTTCTCTGTGCCGTGGAGACATGTCCTAACTGTTTACAGCAACACAGGTGTTTTGCTTTCAAGGAGCTTGTGGAGAGAGGTGACAGCTCTCCAAACATGAGAACTGACCATTGCAGGAGGTTTGAAGAGATGTGACATCCTCTCTCTCGCACTGCTCACACAGAATGATGATGTCACCAGTCTTCGGTGAGGGAAGACACACCTACTGGGAGGAGGGACCTGCTCCTGGATTTGAAGCTGTAAGAGAGAGAAACCGTTCAAGTCTGCGAAAGCTTGTACTGAGAAAACCCCTTCAAGCTTACTGTCAGCTAAGATTCCTGAGTCCTTTTCTAGGTCAATTTTATGAAGAATTTCTCTATTTAAGTTGAGTATTTGAGTATTGTTGGCATGAATTTTCCCATCCAATGTGCATTACATTGCATTTGAGTGTTAAACCTCATCTCTGCCCAAGCCTCAAATATATCCATATCTCTTTGTATGCAATCCCTCTGCATGGTGTGGGTGTTAGAATGGACAGACAGAGACAGTGCTACGGATATAAAAGTCTATGTCCAGGTGATACCTGGGTTTATTCAGCAGACATAAAGCAAAAGGCCTTAAACTTCAGGCCAAACACAAATAAAAGACCTGCTTGGCTGAGCACTGAATAACAGAGGAATCCTTCCTGACTTATACGGTCTGCAGATCTCCATGTGGCTTCCCTCTTGAGCAGCAGAGGTTCACCAGACACCAAACACAGGACTTCAGTACCAGGCTTTATAGAGCCTGACCCCAGCCTCACTTGGTGCGTGGGAGTAGTCATCCACCCTTCTCTTTGACCACTCCAGGAAAGCCGATCCAGAGTAAGCGTATTGGAACCGCTCATACTATGAAGTGTCAGTAACTTAGTATTGCTGACACACAAACTGTCGGCTTTCCCTCACCGAGCCAGGCCTCCCGGTGACACGCTTCTGTCCATACAGTCCCTAAAGCCACATAAGAGAGTACTCTAGGGGAAAAGTACCTTCCTTCAGCAACTCTGCCTGTCACTGTCTCACAATGGTCATTAACAAATATATTAAGGTGGCTAGGTCACAATACTGACCCCTGTGTTTTCTCCACCAGTAGCTGTGAACCAATCTGAGTATGTACCATTAATTACCACCCTCTGCTTTCTATCACTGAACCCAATTACTTACCAGCTCGCAAACATTTTCCCCTAGTCCAAGCAGTCGTATTTGACTTACCACCCTATTATGCGGTACAGTATCAAATGCTTTAGATACAGATATATAGTTACATAGAGTATTAGGCCGAAAAGAGACATACGTCCATCCAGTTCAGCCTATTTCGCTAAAGTGTTGATCCAGAGGAAGGCAAAAACCCCGATGAGGTAGAAGCCAATTGTTCTCATTTTAGGGAAACATTCCTTCCTGATTCCAATCTGGCAATCAGAATAAATCCCTGAATCAACGACCCCTCTCCAGGATATTAGTCACTATAACGCTATATTATTACGCTCCAGAAATGCATCCAGACCCTTTTTGAACTCTGTCATTGAATTCACCATGACAATTTCCTCTGGCAGAGAGTTCCACAATCTCACTGCTCTCACAGTAAAGAATCCCTTTCTATGTTTATGTAGAAACTTTCTTTCCTCAAGACGTAGAGGATGCCCCCTTGTTTTGGATACAGTCCTGGGTATAAATAAATCTTAAATGAGATCTCTATATTGACCTTTAATATATTTAAACATATTTATAATGTCCCCCGAAGTCGTCTTTTCTCTAAACGAAATAACCCTAATCTTGCTTATCTTTCTGGGTATTGCAGTCCACCCAGTCCTTTTATTATTTTTGTTGCCCGCCTTTGTACCTGTTCAAGCTGTACAATGTGCACTGATGCTCAAAACTGTACACAATATTCCATGGGTGGTCTGACCAGTGACTTGTATAATGGGAGAATAATGTTCTCATCATGTGCATCTATGCCCCTTTTAATAAACCCCATGATCCTATTTGCCTTGGCAGCTGCTGCCTGACACTGACTGCTACAGTTAAGTTTACTGTCCACCAGGATTCCCAAGTCCTTCTCCATGTCACTTTTACCCAGCGTTTTTCCATTTAACATGTAATCCTGAAATGGATTTTTCCTCCCCATGCGCATAACCTTGCATTTATCTGTGTTAAACCTCATCTGCCACTTCTCTGCCCAGGCCTCCAATTTATCCAGATCTCTTTGTAATAACACATTATGTCCTATTGTGTTGATTACTTTACAGAGCTTAGTATCATCTTCAAAGATCGATATCCATGTGTAAGATCATTAATGAAAATATTAAAGAAGATAGGGCCCAATACTGAGCCCTGTGGTACCCCACTAGTAACAGAGATCCCGTCTGTGTATGTACCCTTTGTTTTCTATAACTGAGCCAGTTGCTTACCCACCTGCACACATTTTCCCCCTTTTATGTGGCACCGTATCGAATGCTTTGAAAAAATATAAATATATGACATCCAAAGTCTCACCACGATCCAGTCTAGAACTAACTTCCTCATAGAAGTTGATGAGATTAGTTTGACAGGACAGATCCTTCATTAACCCATGCTGGAACGGCTTCAATGAAAGGTTTGGGATCAGCACAAAGACGTGAGAGGTTTAAGAGCAGTCGGTTTCGTCTAAAACATCCATCTTTTTATTGTAAACTTCTTTAAAATTCACAGCACCTTGGCTAAACAACATGGACCATGAGTAAGGGTCACGTGACCTGAAACGCGTCGGTCAGAGCCACCTACCGTCTACCCCCAGCTCTATGGTCTCCTGTCTTCTACGCTTTATTTAGCCAAGATGCTGTTAATTCTAAAGAAGTTTACAATAAAAAGATGGATGTTTTAGACGAAACCGACTGCTCTTAAACCTCTCACGTCTTTGTGCTGATCCCAAACCTTTCATTGAATCTCTACATGGACGGATAGCATCCAGGATCGGGCACAGACCTGTAGAGGAGATTGGCGTTCCACGTGGCACCAGGTGAGCTGTCCACTATATCTTGAACTTATTAATTACATGCTGGAACGGCGTTATATATTTATTTTCAGTGAGATAGTCCAGAATAGCATCTCTTAGAAAACATTCAAACATTTTACCCACAACAGAGGTTAAACTTACCGGCCTATAGTTTCCAGGATCACTTTTTGACCCCTTTTTGAATATTGGCACCACATTTGCTATGCGCCAATCCTTTGGAACAAACCCCATTATTATACAGTCCATAAATATTAAGAATAGGGGCATATCTACCACATTACTTAACTCCCTTAGGACACGGAGGTGTATGCCATCAGGACCTGGTGATTTGTCTATTTTAAGCTTCTGCACTTCTTTCTGGGTTAGACAAGAAAAATTTAAGTTTGAGTTGACCTCATCCCTTTTCTCATCAACAGGAAGGTTATCATCCTCGGTAAACACAGAGAAGAAAAAATTGTTTAATAGGTTTGTTTTCTTCTCATCGCCCTCCACACTATCTCCTTCAGTACTTTTTTAGTTTTAATGTTTTTACTATTTACATAGTTAAAAAATATTTTGGGGTTAGTTTTACTTTCTATAGCAATATGCCTTTCTGTCTCCTGCTTTGCTGCCTTTATCATTATTTTACATATTTTATTTTCTTCCTTATGGCTTTCTAGTGCCTCTTCACTATCCTCTTGTTTTAGTAGCTGAAATGCTTTTTTTTTGTTATTTATTGCCTCCTTTACATCTCTGTTGATCCACATTGGGTTTTTCCTGTTTCTAATTATTTTATTAACATAAGGTATGTACCTCTCACAGTGGGTGCTTAAGATGTTTTTAAAGATCTCCCATTTATTATTTGTTGTGCTATTTTTAAACACCTTGTCCCAGTCAATACGGTTTAGGGCTTCTCTAAGCAGAATAAAATAAGCCTTCCTAAAATTCAGTGTTTTTGTGGCTCCTCGACACAAAACTTTATTGAAGGATAAATGGAAATTTATTATATTATGGTCAATATTCCCTAGGTGCCCCCCAACCTGAACCTTTGTTACTCTGTCAGGTCTATTAGTCAATATAAAGTCTAGAAGGGCCTTTCCGCTAGTCGGTTTCTGCACCATTTGGTACAGGTAATTATCTTTAGTTATTGACAAAAACCTGTTTCCTTTGTGTTTCCTTTGTGAGAGCTACAGGTTTCAGATTCTCAATTTATGTCTGGATAGTTAAAGTCGCCCATAATAACAACCTCATTCTGATTAGCCGCCTCATCTATTTGCCTGAGGAATACATCCTCCATGGGTTCTGTTACATTTGGGGGCCTATAGCAGACTCATAGTAGAATTATATTATTGTTATTACCCCCATGTATATCTACCCATAATGATTCCACTTGTTCATTACCTGTATCGATATCTTCCCACAGTGTCGGCTTCAGACAGGATTTTACATAGAGACATACACCTCCTCCCTTTCGGTTATTACGATTTATTTTAAATAAGCTCTAACCCTGTAAGTTAACCACCCAGTCATAGGTCTCATCCAGCCATGTCTCAGTTATCCTCAATATGTCATATTTTTCTTCAGTAATTAATAATTCTAGTTCATTTATTTTGTTGGTTAGACTCCTGCCGTTGGTCAGCATGCAATTTAGAGATTTTTAGTTTTTATTCCTTTCTACCTGTCCTTTTTAACTCCTTAACGACCGCCCACCGACTTTTGACGTCGACTGGTGCAGGTCGTTCATCTACAGCGACGTCTTTTGGCGTCGCTGCAGACATCGGGGTTTGCGGCTCCGGGCGCCACAGCAGCGCTGAGATCGGGGCTGTACTACACAGCCCTGATCCCAGAGCATCTACTGCAAGCACCATTAACCCTTTGATTGCCGCTGATCGTCACCGCAGCGCAATCAAAGGGTTTCCCTGCTCTGTTTGGTGATCGGAACAGGTAGCCCCAGGACTGTCTGTGTAATAAGCCAGTGACTAGGACAGACTGTGTGCTGTCCTAGCACTCCCTGTATCAGACTGACACAGATTATAATGTATTACATTACTAAACGTTAAAAAAAATTTAAAACAGTTCTCCCTTCATGGGATTTTTTTTTTAAAAAGTAAAAAACATAAAAAGTGTAAAAAAAATGAATCAAAAAATAAATAATAAAATAAAAATAAATATTTAATAAAAAATAATTGTGCACATATAACACTAAACACCCTACACAAATTAGGTATCCACACGACCGTAATAACCTGTAGAATTAATCTAACAAGTAGTTAAGTGTGAAATGTAAATGGTGTAAAAAAAATATAAAAAAAAAATCAAAAAAATTATGCAGTTATTTATAAGTGAACTTAAACTATTCCCTCATAAAATACAACTTGTCTCGAATAAAACGAGGCCTCATGCAACTGTGTCATTGAAAAATAGAAAAAGTTACAACTGTTGAAACGCAAGGAGGAAAAAACTACTAACTACTTTAACTACTTTTCAGGCTTGGGGTTTAAGGGGTTAACTATTGCTACACCCCCTTCCTCCACTCCACCCCCTTCTTTATTTCTAATTCCAAGCTCTCTATCTTCACGATCTTGCACACTATCTTTGTAGTTACCCTCCCCCCCAGTCCCTAGTTTAAATATTCCTCCAACTTCCTGGCCATTTTGTCCCCCAATACAGCTGCACCCTCCACATTTAGGTGCAGCCCATCCCTAGCATAGAGTCTATAGCCAAGACAGAAGTCAGCCCAGTTCTCCAAAAACCCAAATCCCTCTTTCCTACACCAGTTTTTGAGATACTTATTTACCTCTCTAATCTCCCGCTGCCTCTCTGGTGTGGCCTGTGGTACAGGTAGTATTCCTGAAAGGTCCTTGTCTTGAACTTTTGGCCTAAGTCCCTGAATTTTAAGAACACTCCACCTACCTCTGATCTGTCAACCCGATCCGGAATATGTCGAACTCCGGATCCAGGTAAACAACATACTGTTCGATGATCCCGGTCTTTGTGGCAGATTGCCCTGTCTGTTCCCCTAATAATTGAGTCCCCAACTACCAGAACCTGTCTAGCCTGAAGTGCACTTTTATTCTCCATCTTACTGGAGCAGACAGGGGTATTGTCTTGCTGCAGTAATGCTATTTCTGAGCCGACATCTCCCTCATCTGCCAATCTTGCAAATTTTTTGGGGTGTGCCAGTTCAGGCCTAAGCTTAACTGTTTTATTTTTCTACATACGGAGCTACATAAGGGCCTTCTTTTGCAGGATAAGTAGACGTTTTCATTCGTACCATTATAAGGTTCATATAATACTTTGATCTCTTTTTATCAAGGTTTTTTGGGAGGCGGGATAAACAAAATATGGCAATCCTGCTAGTGTTTTTTATTTTTATTTTCCAAAGCGGTCACCAGGCAATATAAATGTCACGCTAATTCTATTCAGCAGGCCGATACCATTATCGCAATACCCAATTAGTAATTTTTTATGTTTTACTGCTTTTGCTCAATAAAAGTACTATTATTTAAAATCAGAAAAAACAACACTTATTGCATTGCATCATTATGGCTTTGAGAACCATAACTTTTTATGTTTATGTATATGGAGCTGTGCTGAGGATTGTTTTTGTGGGTTTAGTTGTCTTTTCATTGGTGTCATTATTGGGGGAAAATACTTTTTGATCTCCTTTAAATCTGCTTTTTGGAAGTCAGGATGATACAACAAAACTAGTAATGTTTTTTATTTTTATTTTTCATAACACTGCCATGCAGTATACATGACATATTAGTTTTACTCTGTGGGTCGATACTATTACAGTGATACTCAATTTATATAGTTTTTTTATGTTGTAGCTAGAGATGGGCGAATTTCTCAAAAATTCGATTCGCTGACCCTGCCGAATTTTCTGACAAAATTAGTTTCAGTTCGAATTACTTCTGGACGAATCACATTAAAAATAGCTATTTCCAGGCTGCACAGAGCCTGTATGGTGCTGTAGAACGTACTGTCATACTTAAATATGCAGAGGGAGCTTGGTTTGGTCGTCATACAATGCTGTGTTTTAGTATGACACGCATATGACTGCCGCCGCTCTAAGAATCGCTTCACTATAAAATTCCCTGGAAACTTAAGAGGGCAAAACTGACCAAAAAACTGAAGCGGGAATGTAGCCTGATAAAGCGCCAGCTGGAAAAAAACAAGCTGTGGGCTCAGGTGGCAACATCAGTAGGCCACAGAGTGGCACAGTGACAGAGTGTGGAGGTGACGGCAGTAGCCACAGCAGCATGAGCTCAGAGAGTGGCACAATGACATTCTGGAGGTGGCACAAACAGGAGTAGGCCACAGAGTGGCACAATGACAGAGTGTGGAGGTCACGGCAGGAGCAACAGAAGCAGCATGAGGTCAGACAGTGGCACAATGACATTCTGGAGGTGGCAAAAACAGGAGTAGGCCACAGAGTGGCACAATGGCAGAGTGTGGAGGTCACGGCAGGAGCAACAGAAGCAGCATGAGGTAAGACAGTGGCACAATGACAGAGTGTGTAGATCATGGCAGCATCCACAGCATCAGCATGAGGTCAGATAGTGGCACAATGACATTCTGGAGGTGGCAAATACAGGAGTAGGTCACAGAGTGGCACAATGACAGAGTGTGTAGGTCACGGCAGCAGCAACAGCAGCAGCATGAGGTCAGACAATGGCACAATGACATTCTGGAGATGGCCAAAACAGGAGTAGGCCACAGAGTGGCACAATAACACAGTGTGGAGGGCACGGCAACAGCCACAGCAGCAGCATAAGGTCAGACAGTGGCACAATCACATTCTGGAGGCGGCAAAAACAGGAGTAGGCCACAGAGTAGCACAATGACACAGTGTGTAGGTCACGGCAGAAGCCACAGCAGCAGCATGAGGTCAGACAGTGGCACAATGACAGAGTGTGTAGGTCACGGCAGCAGCCATAGCAGCAGCATGAGGTCAGACAGTGGCACAATGACATTCTTGATGTGGCAAAAACAGGAGTAGGCCACAGAGTGGCACAATGAGAGAGTCTGTAGGTAAAGGCGGCAGCGACAGAGGCAGCATGAGGTCAGACAGTGGCACAATGACAGAGTGTGGAGGTCACGGCAGCAGCCACAGCAGCAGCATGAGGTCAGACAGTGGCACAATGACAGAGAGTGGAGATCACGGCAGGAGCAACAGAAGCAGCATGAGGTCAGACAGTGACACAATGACAGAGTGTGTAGATCATGGCAGCAGCCACAGCAGCAGCATGAGGTCAGACAGTGGCACAATGACAGAGAGTGTAGGTCACGGCAGGAGCAACAGAAGCAGCATGAGGTCAGACAGTGGCACAATGACAGAGTGTGTAGATCATGGCAGCAGCCACAGCAGCAGCATGAGGTCAGACAGTGGCACAATGACATTCTGGAGGTGGCAAAAACAGGAGTAGGCCACAGAGTGGCACAATAACACAGTGTGAAGGACACGGCAACAGCCACAGCAGCAGCATAACGTCAGACAGTGGCACAATCACATTGTGGAGGTGGCAAAAACAGGAGTAGACCATAGAGTGGCACAATGACAGAGTGTGGAGGTCACGGCAGCAGCCACATCAGCAGCATGAGGTCAGACAGTGGCACAATGACAGAGTGTGGAGGTCACGGCAGCAGCCACAGAAGCAGCATGAGGTCAGACAGTGGCACAATGACACAGTGTGGAGGTGGCAAACACAGGAGTAGGCCACAGAGTGGAACATGACAGAGTGTGGAGGTGACGGCAGCAGCAACAGCATGAGGTCAGAGAGTGGCACAATGACAAATTCAGGAGGTGGTACCAACAGGAGTAGGCCACAGAGTGTCACAATAACAGAGAGTGGAGGTGACAGCAGCATCAGCAGCATTAGGTCAGAGAGTGACACAATGACACAGTGTGGAGGTCACGGCACCAGCAACAGCAGCAGCAGTATGAGGTCATAGAGTGGCACAATGACAGAATGTGAAGGTGGGTGGCAATAGTAGTCCGTGGTAAAGATGGTGGTAGGCAGATGGAGAAACTGACAGCAGATGTGTGGCAACAGGCGGGTGGCGCGATCAGAATAGTGGCTGAGGCAGGTAGTTTGAACCCAGACTCATTTCTCAACGTTTTGGTGAGGCGTCATGGCTGATGTAATCTGACGACTAAGCCATTGGTGTGTGCAAATCCTGGCCGATCCACGCCTGATTCATCTTTACAAAGGTCAGTCGTTCCACATTTCCAGTGGACAAGCGGGATCTCCATGGGGTAATGATGGCCCCCGCCACACTGAACACCCGCTCTGATGCCACCCTACTTGCCGGGCAGGACAGGTTCTCCACTGAAAACTCGGCAAGTTGCGGCCACAAATCCAGTTTGGCTGCCCAGTAGTCCAGCGGATCTTCTAACTGGGGTGGTAGAGTGCTGTCCAAGTAGGCCACAACCTGTTGGTTCAGGGTCTGCTCCAGGTCCTGCTGCTGGCGACTGCCCTCCTCACTAGGTGGGTGAAGGAAGCTGCTCTATAGTATTTCAGTTTGTCCTCCCTCTCAGCAGCTGGGAAAAAAGGCTCCCATTTTGGACCGATAGCGAGGGTCCAATAGGGTGGAGAGCCAGAAGTCATCCCTCTGCCGAATAGTGATTATTCAGCTGTCACTAGCCAGGAAAATCAGCATGCTGCGAGGGACTCCCTGCCTCCATCTCCACTGTATACTTCCACGGTGCTTGCGGGTCATCTGCCTTGTCTTCCTCATCTCCATCTACCTCCTCCAGCTGCTCCTGCTCCTCCTCTCCTGTCACCTGGGTAGAAAATCCACTCATTTCACCAGACAATGCTTCTGCTCCAATGTCCTCCTCCTCCTCCAGTTCAGTCCCCACCGGACTCATGTGGCCGCGAAATGTAGTCGCCACGTCTCCAGTCCCCTGCCCAGATAGATTTTTCAGCATCTGTTCCAGGACATGAAGCAGTGGAATGACGTTCCTCCCCTGTGTGACTTCGTTCGCCGAGGCAAGCCAGGTGTAGAACTGCGTGACACCGATGTGCCCTACACATGTGGTATAATGGAGCAGTACTTGTGGAGGCTGAGATGGTGGTGATGTGGAGGTGGAGGCGGACATTGGCGCAGGAGCAGCAGTTTAATAACGTGGAGGAGAAAGCGGCGTCTCCTGTCCAAGTTGTTGGTGTGGCTGTGCAGGAAGCACATTCACCCAGTGGGCCGTAAAGGACATATACTGGCCCTGACCGTAGTTACAACTCCACACGTCCGCGCTGCCGTGCACCTTGGAACACACCGATAAGCTCAAGGACTGGCCCACCTTCTGTTCTACATATTTTTGAAGGGCTGGTACTGACTTTTTGGAAAAGAAATTATGGCTTGGAACTCTCCACCTCGGCTCGGCACAGGCCATTAATTCTGCGAACGGTGCAGAGTCCACTATTTGGGAAGGGAGGGACTGCAGTACCAACAACTTGGACAGGAGCACTGTCAGCTTCTGCACCTTAGGATGGTTGGACGCATACTGTTGTCTCTTTGCAATCGCCTCGTTGAACGACTGCTGGCGCCATGAGTAGCGAGGAGCAGGAGCGTCTGGACCGGGAATTGATGTCAAAGAGAAACAGCTCCCTTCTGCAGAGGTGGTGGAGCCTTGACTGGCTGCAATTGCATGCCTGCCACTGGGCGCTGCTGCTGCTGCGGCGGTGGCAGGATGGACCACCACATCTGAGCCACGGTTCTCCCAGGCCACCGGATGGTGACGCTGCATGTGTTGACGCAGGGCCGTGGTGCCAATGTTTGCTCCCTGGCCACACTTCACTTTCTGCCCACAGATTCTACGAATACCCATATTCGGATCCTCAGGTGTCTTAGCAAAGAACTGCCACACCGCCGAGTATTGGATTTTACCGCCAACGCTCCACACTGAGTGACTACTACCGCCGCTGCCTCACTGAGCCCCTGTGCCTCTACTTTCTTGGACCTGCGAAGCGGGTTTTCTACCCCGTGGCTGCTTGGCTCCTGACCTCACACTGCTGCTACCCTGCTGACTCACGGCCACTCAACCCACTTGCTGGCTGCGCCGCTGCCTGATGCGCAAGCTGACGCTGTCTTCTCCTGACGATGATGAAGCCCTTGCTTCACCCGGCTTCCAAGTGCGGTCGGTTACATCATCATCGATTATTGTTTCATCTTCACTGCTGTATGCAGAGGTATGCAGAGGCTGACCCCTCACAACATGACCTCCCATGCCACTCTCCACATCTATACTTTGCCGCCTACTGCAAGAAGCAGGGGATATTGGCCCCATTTCTTCGCTGCCAAGTAGCTGCTGACTGTCCTCCTCAAATTGTTCAGCCTCGCTGTATAGTGGCACTAAGCCCAGACCTCTAGTAGATTCTGGCTGAGGGAACCGGGATGGGGACAGAGGCGGGTTTGAGGAACAGGTGAGGGCCGGCTGACCGCTCAGGGACATGCCCAATAGGGTTGTGTTGTCTGGACGTTCCCACCGGACTCTTGGCATGGCGATTTGTCAGATGTATCTGGGAGGAAGTTGGATGAATAGTAAACCATTTAAGAACAAATAGGGTTGCTGAACATAACACACGGCCTATAGAATGACACAAGCTGTTTTGACCCTACCGAGTGACCCTTGCTGCGACGTTCCACTTACTCGTTCTGCGTACCTTGGGCTTCTCAAGGAATGTTGTGCCACTGCCACTCACTTGTGTGAAGAGCCTGCCACCTCTCAGATGTCTGACAATACATGTTTGTTCTAAATTGGAACAGACACTGTTTAATGAAGATATACTCTGAATCAATGATAAATACACCCCTGTATTTGAATCCAAATGAATCCCAATAATAGCAAGCTTGGGTAACCCTTGGATATAATTGCGCTCCACACATGGCAGGAATATTTACTTCGTATGTACCGTTTAAAAAAACCTGTGTATTATACTGAATATAAAAGTACAAAAGGCCGAATTAACGCCTTCGGATATGAAGTATGCTAACATTCAAAATTTTCTTCTTTTGGCGTTTTGAAAAAACTCTAGTTCTGTTTACCTGACTACACTCTCTGCAGAAAAATACTTAGTTAAACCTTGGATGTATAATTTGCGCAAAAGAAATGTGCTGCCACATATTACCTGCTTTGTAGAGTCGTTTTAAATCCGGCTGTGTTTTTTTGGAGCTAAAAAGCAGAAAATACATTATTTATCCTTTCTATATGACTTATGATACAGCAAAATTTATTCTTGGCGTGAAAAACACTGTTTCTTTTAGTGACCACAACAGCAGACAAAAAAATCACGAATTAACCCATTTGGATGTTAAATTGCAGCAAAAGAAATGTGCTTGCCTAAAATTCACGGCTTTGTATGTGTTAAAAAGATGTGTATTGTAATGAGCACAAACAGCAGGATAAAAGCGTTAATTATCCTATCGGATATGAATTTTGCTACTGCCAAAAATTTCTTCTTTGCCTTTGAAAAACATCGTTTCTTTTACTGACTACAACTTCTGAAAAATACTTTGTAACCTTGGATGTAAATTGCGCAATGTAATGTTCTGCCAATTTACCTAGACTTTGTAGCGTGTTAAACGGCGTGTATTTTACGGAGCATAAACAGCCAGAACAAAAGAAAAACGGCTTAAATTAACCTTCTATATGAATTATGCTACAGCCAAAATTTCTTCTTTGGCGTGAAAAACACCGTTTCTTTTAGTGATCCACAAAAAACAGACAAAAAACCACTGTAATTAACCCTGGACTGTATTTGTGCAAAGAAATGTGCTGCCAAAAATTACAGCTATGTGCGTGTATGTTAAAACGACGTTCATCCCCTGTTATTTTTCGGGGCACAACAGCAGAAAATAAGCTTAATTAACCTTCGCGATGTGAATTATGCTACGCCAAAATCTCTGCTTTGGGGGGGGCCGTTGAAAAACACCGTTTCTTTTAGTGACACAACAGCATGGACAAAAAGAATTGGAAAAGATTAAACCTTTGATGTAAATTTCGCAAAAGAAATGTGGTGCCAAAAATTAACAGCTTTGTAGTATGTTAAAAAAGGGGTGTATTTTACAGAGCAATCACAGCAGAAAACGGCTTAATTTTACCTTCATGGTTTTCTTGTTTTAGGATATGGAATTATGCTCAAGCCAAATTTTTTCTCTTGGCGTTGATATCTCCGTTTCTTTTAGTGACCCACGCAACAGCAGTAAAAAAACGATGATTAATCCATTGGATGTAAATTTCGCAAAAGAAAATGTGCTGCAAAATTACCAGCTGTATGTAGCGTGTACTACGACGTGATTTTATGGAGCACAAAGCAGAAAAACGCTTAATTAAAACCTTCGGATATGAATTATGCTACGCCAAAATTTCCTTCTTTGGCGTTGAGAATAAACATATGTTTCTTTTACTGTCTACACTGCAGAAAAATACTTAGTTAACCATTTGTTTGTAATTGCGCAAAGAAGATGTGCTGCAAAAATTTACCAGCTTGGAGGCGTGTTAAAACGGGCATGTATTTTACGCGAGTCAATTTCTTTCTTTGGCATTTGAAAAACACACGTTTCTTTTAGGGACCACAACAGCAAGACAAAAGAACACTGATTAACCCTTGAATGTTACTTGCGCAAAATAAATGTGCTGCCAAAAATTCACCAGCTTTGTAGCAAGTTTTGTTCGTGTTAAAACGACGTGTACTTTTATGCGACTCATATCATCAGAAAAATCGTTATTTAACCTTCGGCTATGAAATTATGCTACAGCTCCAAAATTTCTTCTGTTGCGATGAAAAAACAACGTTTCTTTTTATGACGACGACTGCAGTAAAATACTTAGTTAACCCTTGGATGTAAATCTCGCAAAAGAATGTGTGCCAAAATAATACCTGCTATGTTGCATGTTACTACGACGTGCTATTTTACGGAGCACAACAGCAGAAAAAGCTAATTATCTTCGGATATGAATTATGCTACAGCCAAAATTTCTTCTTGGGCGTTTGGAAAAAACAACGCTTTCTTTCACTGATTACAACTGCCTGTAACTAAATTATCGTAGTTAAACCCTTGGATGTAAATACTCGCAAAAGAAAGTGTGCCTAAAATCACCAGCTTATGTAGGTGTATACAACGACGTGTATTTTTTGGTAGCACAAACAGCAGAAAACGCTTAATTAACCTTAGGATATGATTTATGCTACAGCCAAAATTTCTTTTCCTTGGCGTTTGAAAAAACAATGTTTCTTTTACTGACTAAACTGCAGAAAAATACTTAGTTAACCCTTGGATGTAAATTGCGCAAAAGAAATGTGCTGCAAAAAATTACCAGCTTTGTAGCGTGTTAAAACGGCATGTATTTTACGGAGTACAATTTCTTCTTTGGCATTGAAAAACACAGTTTCTTTTAGTGACCACAACAGCAGACAAAAAACACTGAATTAACCCTTGAATGTAACTTGCGCAAAATAAATGTGCATGCTCAAAAATTACTCAGCTTTGTAGCTTGTTAAACGAGTGTCATTTTACTGTGCACAACATCAGGAAAAACGCTTATTTAACCTTCGGATATGAATTATGCTACAGCCAAAAATTTCTTCTTTGGCGATGTAAAAACACGTTTCTCGTTACTGACTTACAATCTGCAGGAAAAATCCTTAGTTAACCCTTGGATGTATATCTCGCAAAAAGAAATGTGCTTGACAAAATTACCAGCTATGTTGCGTGGTGTTTACTAATCGCACGTGGTTTTTACGGAGAACAATAGCAGTGTGTGTGTGGCTTATTTAAACCTTCGGATATGAATTATGCTACAGCCAAATTTCTTCTTGGATCGTTGAAAAACAAAGTTTTTCTTTTAAGGATTACAACTGCTGATTAATACTTTGTTATACCTCTGGATGTAAATCTCGCTCAAAAGAAATGTGCTGCCCTAAATTTCCAGCTATGTAGCGTGTTACAAGACGTGTATATTTTTCGGAAGATCAAAGCAGATAGAAAAAGCTCATTAACCTTCGGATATGAATTCATTGCTACAGCCAAAATTTCTTCTTTGGCGTTTGAAAACAAGTCTTCTTTTTACTGATTACAACTGCAGAAAATTTGACTTTCGTTAACCTTGGATGTAAAATTGCGCAATGAGCAAATGTGTGCAAAAAATTTACCAGCTATGTTGCGTGTTAAAACGGATGTGATTTTACGGAGTACAATTTCTTCTTTGGCATTGAAAAACACAGTATTCGTTTAGTGACCACAATGCAGACAACAAATACAATGAATTAACTTGAATGTAAATTGCGCAAAAATAAAATGTGCTGCCAAAATTACCAGCTATATTGCGTGTTAAAACGACGTGTATTTTTACTGAGCACAACATCAGCGACAAAAAGCTAATTAAACTTCCGGTTATGATTTATTGCTACAGCCAAATTTCTTCTTTGGAGTTGATCAAAACATAGTTTCTTTTACTGACTACAACTGCAGAAAAATACTTAGTTATACCTGGATGTAATTATGCGCAAAAGAAAATGTGCTGCCAAAAATTACCAGCTAAGTAAAAGTGTTACAACGACTGTGTCTTTTACGGAGCACAACAGCAGATAAACGCTTAATTAACTTCGGTTATGTATTATGCTGCCAAAATTTTTCTTTGGCGTTGAAAAACAACGTTTCTTTTATGATACAACTGCAGAGAAATACTTTGTTACCTTGGATGTAAACTTGCGCAAAAGGAAAATTGTGCTGCCAAAAAACTTACCAGCTATGTAGAATGTGTTAAAACGACGTGTATTTTCGGGAGCACAACAGCAGTATAAACGCTTAATTAACTTCGTATATGAATTATGCTACAGCCAAAATTTCTTTTTGGCGTTGAAATAAAAACAACGTTTCTTTTTACTGATTAACAACTGATGAAAATACTTGGTTACTCCTTGGATGTAAATTGCGCAAAAGAAATGTGCTGCCTAAAAATTACCAGCTTTGTAGAGTGTTAAAAACGGCTCATGTATTTTACCGGGAGTTACTAAAGCAGGAAAAAAAACGCTTTATTAACTTCTGATAATGAAATTATGCTACAGCCAAAATTTCTTCTTTGGCGTTGAAAAACCACTGTTTCTTTTAAGTGACCATCAGAACAGCAGACAAATAACACTGATTTCTTACCATTGAATGTAAATTTCGGCAACAGAAATGGCTGCCAAAAAAATTATCCAGTACTTTGTAGCGTGTTAAACGACGTTTATTTTACGGTATCACAACTACCAAACAGAAAAAACGCTATTAACCTTCGGATATCGAATTATACTACAGCCAAAATTTCTTATTTGGCGTTGAGAAAAACACGTTCTTTTGTTGTCCACAAAGCAGACAAAAAAACACTGAAATTAACCTTTGATGGTAAATTTCGCAACGCAGATAATGAGCTGCCAAAAATTTACAGCTTTGTAGCGTGTTAAAACGGACGTGTATTTTACGGAGCAGAAAACTGCAGAAAAACGCCTTAGTTTAACCTTCGGATATGAATTTATGCTACAGTCCAAAATTTCTTCTTTGGCGTTATAAAAAACACAGTTACTTTTAGTGACCAGAAACAGCAGATAAAAAAGACACCTGAATTAACCCTTGGATGTAAAGCGTTCGTCAAAAGAAAATGTGCTGCCAATAATTATCAGCGATTCTGTAGCATTGTTAAAGACGGGTGTGTATTTTTCGGGCTCAACAGCAGACATAAACGATATTAATTAAACCCTTCGGATTTGTATTATGTACAGCAAAATTGTCTTCTTTGGCGTGAAAATCAACGTTTATTTTACTGACTACAACTGCTAGAAAAATATCTTAGTTGTACCCCTTGGATGTAAATTGCGCAAAAGAAATATGGCTTCCAAAAATTACCAGCTATGTTAGCGTGTTACAACGATGTGTTTTTACGGGAGCACAACAGCAGAAAAAAACGTTAAATTACCTTCGGATATGAATTTGCTACAGCCAAAATTTCTTCTTGGCGTTGAAAACAATGGTTTCTTTTATGACTACAACTGCTCAGAAAAATACTTAGTTAACCCTTGGATGTAATTGGCAAAAGCAAATGTGCTGCAAAAAAAATTACCAGCTTTGTGTAGGTGTTTTTGTAAAACGGCTTGTATTTTATACGGAGTACAATTTCTTCTTTGGCATTGAAAAAACACGTTTCTTTTAGTGACCACTACAGCAGACAAAAATCACATGAATTAACCCTTGGTTTGTAAATTTCGCAAAAAGAATTGTGCTGCCAAAAATTACAGCTTGTATTGCTTGTTATTCGGGGTTGTATTTTATTTCTTTTTCGGAGCTCTACAGCAGAAAAATACGCTTAATTAACCTTCGGCTATGATTTATGCTTACAAGCCAAAAATTTCTTCTTTTGGCGTTGAAAAACAACGTTTCTTGTACTGACTACAACTGCAGAAAAATACTTAGTTAAACCCTTGGATGTAAATTGCGCAAAGAAATGTGCTGCAAAAAATTACAGCTTTGTAGCGTTTGTTAAACGGCTTGTATTTTACGGAGGTAGTACAATTTCTTTCTTTGGCATTGAAAAACACACTGTTCTCTTTTAGTGACCACAAACAGCGACAAAAACACTGAATAACCCTTGGATGTAAATTGTCGCAAAGTAAATGTGCTGCAAAAATTATCAGCTTTGTTGCGTGTTAAAACGACGTGTATTTTACGGATGCACAACAGAGAAAAGCTTAATTAACCTTCTGGATATGAATATGTACAGCCAAAATTTCTTACTTTGGCGTGAAAAACATCGTTTCTTTTACTGTTACAAGCTGCAGAAAAATATTAGTTAACCCTTGGATGTAAATTCTCGCAAGAAATGTTGCTGCAAGAAATTACCTGCTATGTAGCGTGTTTAAACGAAGTGTATTTTTACGGGAGCCACAACAGCAGAAAACGCTAATTTAACCTCGGTTATGAATTATGCTTTTCAGCCACAAAATTTTCTTCTTTTGGCGATGAAAAACAACTTTTCTTTTATGACTCAACTGCAGAAAAATACTTGTTACTTGGATGTAAATCTCGCAAAAGAAAACATGTGCTGCCAAACAACTTATCCAGCATATGTAGCGTGTTACAACGACGTGTATTTTACGGAGCACATCAGCAGAAAAAACGTCTAATTATCATTTGATATGAATTAATGCTACAGCCAATATTTTCTTCTTTGGCGTTGAAAACAACGTTTTCTTTACTGACTTCAACTGCAAGTTATATATCTTAGTTATTAAAAAAAAAAACAAAAAATAAAAAACCCTTGGATGTAAAATTGCGCAAAAGAAATGTGCTGCACTAAATACCAGCTTTGTAGCAGTGTTAAAACGGCATTTATTTTACGGAGTACAAAAAAGCATGAAAAAACGCTTAATTACCTTCTGATATGAATTATGCTACAGCCAAAATTCTTCTTTGGCTGTTGAAAAACACGTGTTTTTTTTAGTGACCACAACAGCAGGACAAAAAACACTGAAATTAAACATTGAATTGTAATTTTCGCTAAGATATGAGCTGCCTAAAATCAAAAAAATTACAGCTTTGTAGCAGAGTTAAAACGAAGGTATTTTACGGAGACAACAGCAGAAAACTCCGCTTTATTTAATTCGGTGATGAATTATACTACAGCCAATATTTCATTCTTTGGCGATGAAAAAACACTGTTTCTTTTAGTGACCACAACAGCAGACAAAAAACACTGAATTATCCTGAATGTATACTCTTCGCATCTGAAATGAGCTGCTCCAAAAAATTAAAGGCTTTGTAGCGTGTTAAAACGGACGTGATATTTTACGGAGCAAAACAGCAGAACAACGCTTAATTATCCTTTGGATATGTACATTATGCTACAGCCAAAATTCTTCTTTGGCGTTTGAAAAACACCGTTTCTTTTACGTGACCTACAACAGCAGATAAAAGAAAATGAATATGTTAACCCTTGGATGTAAATTTTCGCAAAAGAAATGTGTGCCAAAGATTACCAGCTTGTAGCATGTTAAAACGGGGTGTATTTTAAGGTAGCTCAACTCAGGCAGAAAAAAAGCTTAATTAACCTTCGGATATGAATTATGCTACAGCCAAAATTTCTTCTTTGGCGTTGAAAAACGTTTCTTTTACTGATTACAACTGCAGAAAAATACTTAGTTAACCCTTGGATGTAAATTGTGCAAAAGAAATGGGTTTTGCCAAAAAAATTCCAGTCTTGTAGGGGGTAAAACGGGGTGTATTTTACAGAGCACAACAGCAGAAAAAAATCGTAATTAACCTTCGGATATGAATTATGCACACCAAAAATTTTTTCCCTTTTTTTTTGAAAAACAACATT
>JAODAL010050863.1:0-27090 GCA_025379985.1 Phyllomedusa bahiana | reverse complement strand
TTTTGGAAGTTTTTTTTTTTTTTTTTTTTATGGTGATTGACATTTTTAGATAAATGCGATAATTAAGGCTAAAATCTGTGCATCATCTATTAAAAATGCGCCATTTCCTGTAATTTTGGCGGCCAGCAAATCAGATTACAGAACAGAGCAGGGTGAGATGTGTGTGTGACGTCATGACTGGGATGTGTATGGTTGCGATTGGCTGGAAAAATCACATGACCTCATTTTACATAGAACAGCATTTCCTGTTCAGCCTCAGTGTCTCTCAGCGTCTCATAGGAGTAGGACATGCGCTCTGCCTGTGGCCAAACAGCTCAGCGAAATTATTCTATTTCTGCACAGAGAAACCTCTATATTAGCTGGACCCTAACAATTTAGTTAGATTAGAGATTGGAAGTTTTTATGTAGTTAGGTAGAGAATTTTAAAAAGGAGCATCTACCGCTGAAAAGTCACTGGGGGAGTGAGGGGGGGGGGAGGCCCGTGGGCGAACACAGACAAGCTCTATAAAGAACACTGGATAAAGTTCACAAAGACTTAGTGTATACATTGAACTGCAATATCTTTATTATTATCAGTTTGCTATTGAAATATTTCCTGGATATTGGGCAGACTGAAGTGATATTATGATACACATCATTTATAGTAACTGCAGGTCTCTGTGTTAGGTGCAAAACTCCCCTTTTATTATAGTATACATTTCAAATAGGTGTTTATTTTCAATTTTACCCATTCCACCTTTGTTCATATATCCACCTTACACTTAATTTTGAACCCAGCAATTTTATACTCACCACCGGTGGGAAATTTAAAGGTGCAAAAAATACTGTGTATTATACGAAAACATAACAGTACGTGTTTTTTTACTTTGGTGCCCTACAGCTTTGTTCATTGACGCAGCTTGCACGTAAATCTTAAAACAGCAATTTTTTAGTCACCACAGGTGAATTGAAAGGTGCAAAAATTACCGTGTAATTTTACGAAAAAATAACAGATACGTTTTTTTTTACTTTGGCGCACTACAGCTTTGTTCATTGACCCAGCTTGCACGTAAATCTGAAAACAGCAATTTTATAGTCACCACAGGTGAGTTGGGAAAGGTGCAAAAATACCGTGTATTATACGAAAACATAAACAGATACGTGTTTTTTTACTTTGGCGCACTACAGGGTTTGTTCATTGACGCAGCTTGCACGTAAATCTGAAAACAGCAATTTTTTTATCACCACAGGTGAATTGAAAGGTGCAAAAAATATCGTGTATTATACGAAAACATAACAGATATGTGTTTTTTGACTTTTGGGGCACTACAGCTTTGTTCATTGACTCAGATTGCACGTAAAAACTGAAAACAGCAATTTTATAGTAACCACAGATGAATTGAAAAGTGCAAAAAATAAATTTTATTATACGAAAACATTTCAGATAAGTGTTTTTTTACTTTGGCGCACTACAGCTTTGTTCATTGACGCAGCATGCACGTAAATATTAAAACAGCAATGTTATAGTCACCCACAGGTGAATTGAAAGGTGCAAAAATACCGTGTTTTTATACAAAAACATAACAGATACGCGTTTTTTTACTTTGGGCATACAGCTTGTTCATTGACGCAGCTTGCACGTAAATCTTAAAACAGCAATTTTTTTAGTCACCCCAGGTGAATTGAAAAGGGGCAAAAAATACCGTGTATTAAACGACAACATAACAGATACGTGTTATTATACTTTGGCGCATACAGCTTTGTTCATTGACGCAGCTTGCACGTAATCTGAAAACAGCAAATTTTTTAGTCACCACAGGTGAATTGAAAGGTGCAAAAAAATAATTTTTTTATCCGAATACATTTCAGATACGTGTTTTTTGACTATGGCGCACTACAGCTTTGTTCATTGACGCAGCTTGCACGTAAATCTGAAAACAGCAATTTTATAGTCACCACAGGTGAATTGAAAGGTGCAAAAAATACTGTGTATTATACGAAAACATAACAGATAAAGTGTTTTTTGCTTTGGCGCACTACAGCTTTGTTTTTTGACGCAGCTAGCACGTAAATCTAAAAACAGCAATTTTATAGTCAAACCCCAGGTGAAAATTTAAAGTGCAAAAAATACCTTTTATTATCCGAATACATTTCAGATACGTGTTTTTGACGTTGGCGCACTAGAGCTTTGTTCATTGACGCAGCTTGCAAATAAATCTGAAAAAAGCTAATTTATAGTCACCACAGGTGAATTGAAAGGTGCAAAAAATACATTTTATTATCCGAATACATTTCAGATACGTGTTTTTTGACTATGGCGCACTACAGCTTTGTTCATTGACGCAGCTTGCACGTAAATCTTAAAACAGCAATTTGATAGTCACCACAGGTGAATTGAAAGGTGCAAAAAAATACCGTGTATTATACGAAAACATAACAGATACGTGTTTTTTGACTTTGGCGCGCTACAGCTTTGTTCATTGACGCAGCTTGCACGTAAATCTTAAAACAGCAATTTTATAATTGTCACAACAGGTGAATTGAAGGGGCAAAAAATACCGTGTATTATACGAAACATAACAGATACGTGTTTTTTGCACTTTTGCCCAGACCAGATTTGATATAGAGACACCTTGCAGTTTAAATTTGAATCCAGCAATTTTGTTTTTATGTGAGGGATTTGAGAATAGCTGTGATTTGCCGTCTTTTAATAAGAGACTTTCCAAAACAATTCCATACCTTCTCAAATTTTTATATTTCCCCGAACATGGAGCGAAATGCAGGGGGGGTAAGCGAGCAAAGTGGGGGGGGTACACATGGAGGGAGAGGTACGTAAAAAGAAGGTGCTCCTTTCCCGTTCTGGCGACAAACCCCGCAAGACAGCGGTCGTCCCGTTTTCAGGGGCCCTCAGGCCTTTTCATCGCTGGGTCAGGGGCCCTGTGGGAAACTCAGTAAAGAAAGCGTCCCCCAATTCCCGTCCTTCAGTGGTTAATGGGAACCCCGCATCCAGCAGTTTTTTACCCCCCCGTCCTTTCCCCAAATCACGGCCAAATTGTCATCATCACCCTCATCAGCACCGTCCCAAAATTTAAGCAAACCCCAAAAGTCAACTCTTTTTACCCAAACCCCTGGGATAATCCTTTTTCCCGAAGACCTCTTTATGACAAAATTGGGGGGGTTTTGGGGGCAGAAGGCATGTTTAAAAGAACAAGAGGAAAGATTTAGTTGCTGTGGGCGGGCCCGTTACTGATGCCATCAGAGGGGAAAAGGAAGCCGGCAATCAGCAAAAAAACCCGGGGGGGTCGGGAACGGGGTTGCAGGGCCCCCTTGCCCTAAACCCCCAGCTTCTGGATGCAGAAATCAGGACCCACCCAAATAACCCGTGTTGATTTATGATGATGATGGGGACATTTTCGGATTTCCCTCCCGGGGCTTTTTCCCCCAAAAATTTTCTTGCGGGGCGCCTTTAAACAGTGGACAGGAAGAAAAACGATGGGGTAGTGTCAAAAAGGGGCCCGCCCAAAAAGGGAGAGGGGGGGTCGCAGAAAGTCCCTGATATGGTTTTTTCCCCGCCAAAGGTCAGCGACCAAAACCCCCCTCCTCGCTTATTCCCCTTTCCCAAAAAAGGGCCCAGGGGCCTTTTCAAGCCTTGGCCTTCTTTGAGCAAGCCTCTGATTTCACCCAGCGATGTCATACGCCACCTTTGCCGTAAACGCATAATTAGAGGCAAGAACCTTAATTGGTTAACCACCACCAAACATACTAATCACATGCAGCGATGCATGAGTTTGAAAGGGAGTGAACACTTGGGCCAAAAAGTGCCAGACCGACGTCGGGCCTCCAACCACTGTCACACCCTCTGTCTCCGCCTCCTCCTCCTCCGCCACCACCAAGCATATTCACTTCAGCTTCCCATGTCCTCTCAGAGGTCATGATCAGGGATCACCTCCGCTTCAGCCTCCACATCGCCCGAGTACCAACCAGCACCACCAGAGACCCATCCTAACCCCTTCACCTTCCGCCAGTTTTGACGACCTGCACGCCGTACAGCGGCCAGTCCTAGCAGCCAGCCTTCTGTCTTCCAGGTTTGGGACAGAAGAAACACTTTGAACCCCAAACCATCCCAAAGCCAAAAGCCTGGGATATGTCGGCATTCCCAGGCTTTTGGCCTGGAAATGTGGCCTTTCCATCTGGTGTACAAAGAAGGGTTCCGCCATGTCCCATGGCACTTTCCCTGCCACCCATACCAGATGCCGAGCTAGGCATTTTCTTTGCCAGAAAAGCCGTTCCTGCCCTGCCACCACGTGTCCATCTAAATTGTATCAAGCGCGTTGTCTGCATCTGTGTCCGGAAAAGTCCATCTGACCACCGGCGACATGGAGTAGTAAGCACGGCCAAGGCCGCTATACTCTGTGACAGCTCACTGGTGAGTGGGTGGATTCTCTGGGGTGGACGTGCTCTCAGGCTCGCGCACGCTCATCAAAACTTCAGGGATGGTTCAGTTTCCGCCCAAGTCCTCTGTGGCATCACGTGCCCAGAGAAACCAATCTGTTTTGATATTCTGTCTTTGGAGAACCGTCCCACAAAGGTCAGGACTGTGGACGGCTCTCCGGACGAGACCGAGTGCAGTCTGGGTGACAAAAAACCTGTTCCAGGCTGGTTGTGATGCGAAAACGTGTAGAAATCTGCTGCCTCCCTTAAGATTGCGGTAGGCTGGAGCAGCATCCCTTGCCTGGCACGATGTCCATGAACCTGGTCCGTCCAGAATTTCTAAGAGCTACCCCCGGGTCTGGACTGCCTGCTGAGGAAGGCTCGAGGTCTGAGTTCGCACCTTCCGCCTGTTCGCCACCCTGCTTCGTCCCGCCGGCTGCGTTTTGCAGCGTCCAGCTCGGCCTCCCCTTCAACCATCTCATGGTTGACGTGGCAATACGCTGGATTCCACCCTCCACATGCTCCAGCGATTGTGCAGCAGCGCAATGCCATTCAAGCAGTATGAAGTGACACATGGCCTGACAGCAGCGATGCGGACCTCGGGGGTTGAGCCCCGAGAGTGGAGGCAAGGTGAAAAGACCTGCACAAATCCTTGCCAGTTTTAAGAAGCCACCAAAATGGTCAGCGGGACAATGCCCTGTTAGTCAGCTGACATTGTGGTGATCTTAGATTTTCTGGAACATCGTTGGACACTCTGAAACAACAGGTCCGCCAGCGACGGAGGATGAAAACGGACACAGATGAGGACACCGGGAGCCTTTTCTCTCCGTTCAAATTCCACAATCCTGACAGTTTTTACAATTTCATCTGTCCTCCATTAGGCAGTGGTTCTGGTGTCCAGAGCTTAGTGCAAGTGGCGTATCAGCTCTCAGGGTGCATCATCTCAGGCAAGTCCAGGGCTGTGTTTGAAGCTGTGCCGGAGCAGCGAGTAGGAGAGAGGAGTGATTCCTATACTCCGATGTTAACCCCGGCGACGGTCCCTGCCTTGGAAAAGGTTTGGCGCGAATTTGAGCGGAGTGAGAAAGATGAGGGAAGCATCAGTTTGCTAGTGACCCTCGACCAGAGGAGCTTTGGGTATCAAGGCTCCACTCTCACATGAGTGCTTGGAATGCTCCATTTCCTTCACATGATCCTTGCATTAAGGCCATCAAAATGAACAACAGTTACTGGTTGTTCACCCTCCTGGGATCCCCGTTAACACAAACAAAACTCAGCAACTTTCCTTCCACCCACCCAAAAATAAAAAAAAATAGAGAGTAAAATGCAGGAAATGGAGACCTTGCTGATTGATCAACCTGAGACCATCTGTTGTGCGTCTGCTTCCACTTTCTTCAAATGTCACGGTGGAACAACCAGCCATCGACGTGACAGCCATAGAGTGCCAAGTAGCCGCAGCAGCAGCAGCAGCATCACAGCAGCAAGGAGGCAGAAAGCCTAATGGTGACCTCTGGCAATCTTTATTTAACCACCTCAACAACGCATGTCAATGCAGGCACACATAAACACCCAGAGACCAGCTTAAATCATGTGCCCCGACTATCTGCGACTCAACACCGATGTTTTGTATGTGTTGCCGGACCCAATAGACTTTCTGGGTATCCAACAATGACGAATGGCCCGAGCTGGCTCGCCAACCCATAGAGGTGTTTGTCCTGCACAGCAGCCAGCGTCATATCTGAGCGGACCTTCAGCACATAGCCGAGGATTCATTTCAGACAAACGCTCCGGCTTTCCCACAGATAATGTGGATCGTATGGACTTCATCAAGATGAATCAGGCATGGATCTCTGATGATTTTGTGGCCCCAATTGCCGAGGTCACCGATTATTTGCTGGTCTACTCACATTCCTCTCCAAACAGAAATGGTCCTCTTGAAAAACTTATTTTGAAATGATCATTTCTTACTGCAATTTTAAATTCTCAGTTCCCAACAGTTCATTTTGGCCGGTTTTGCAGTGAGGAAGACGGTAAAAAGACACCCAATGTTTCAATGAAAAACCTATTCCATTTACTCCACTTCATCTTTAGAATTTTTTCGCATTGTCAAGGTTTTGGTCATTGTTTTGCCCTCACAATTTTTAACAGTGGCTGAGAAGTCATTATTTATAATTTTTTTAGGGGTCAAGTTGCTGTGAGATACAGCAATAGAATTAGTGGTCCTTTGGAACAGAATGTTGCTTTTAAGTGGCATTTTCTCCCTCAACACCGAACACTATAAATTTTAACAGTGGTCTGAGAAGTCATTTTTATATTTTTTTTGGGTCATGCAGCTTTGAAATGCAGCAAACTACAGGTCCTATTCTAAAAAATGTTGTTTTCTAATAACATTTGTTCTTCACAATTGTCAAAAGTGGCTCATGGGTCATGTTTTTGAATTTTTTGGAGGCATTTTGGCTGTAACAACAGCAGCTATACTATAGGTCCTATCATAAAAAAATGTTGTTTCCTAACAGACATTTGTTTCTTCACAATTGTCCAAAGTTGGCTCATGGGTCCATTTTTGATTTTTGGGGCATTTTGCTGTGACATACTACAGGTCCTAGTATAAAAAAATGTTGTTTCTAACAGACATTTGTTCTTCATCAATTGTCAAGAGTGGCTCAAGGGTGATGGTGCTTCAGAAACAGTAATAGGTAGACACTGTTAAAAGGACACATTTGCAAAATGACCTTGTTTTTGCAATGTCTTTACATATCTATCAATCCCTGTATTGACACAACCCCATTTAATATAATTAAAAAAAAGAGAAAATAAAGACATGGTGTGGGATTCCTCCTATTTTTAAAAATGTGGTTTCTATAATTAAAACTACTAAAAAACTTGGCATGTACAAAATAAGCTGTTAAAAAAATTACTCTGAATTGTACAAGGGAGGGACAGGAAAAACTTGACCATATTAGGTTATTCAGAGGACATGGATTATGGAGCACGGACATAGGAGAACAAGGAACAGAACCATTTCCTCCAGCACGTTGATAAAATGAGAAAAAGAATGCCAAGAAAAAGCACCTGGGTGGAACACGGAGCTTTAACCACCAGTATTTCAAAGTGAAGCTCAATTGGTCCGCACTCATACTGAGGGCAGCGCAACACAGTCTTTACTGTGTACTGAGAGAAGGCTGGAGTTCTCACACTTCTGCTTCCGCAGCTCTGGCTTCAGCACGGCAGTTTTCGTTGGCGCCGCAATCATCAGGGCATTTTAACTTGCGTGTTAATAGATGACGGACGCCACCTGGGCTCTCACCCGCACACCACTGTAACTCCGGCCCTGGTTCATGCTGTGGCACAGGACAGGTATAGTCAATTCCCAGTTCAACTAAAATGGTGGTGAAAGACTCTTTTTCCGCCACATTTTAATCTGTGGGTCAGAACGGGTTATTAATGGGTCAATGCTGCGGTCCAGGACAAGGGTTTGTCAATGTCCAGTTCCAACTAAATGGTGTTGAAAGACTACCTTTTTTTCCCGGCACTTTTTAATCATTGGGGTCAGACAGGTTTAATGGTCATACTGCGTCCCGAGACAAATCAGTCAATGTCCATGAAACTAAAATGGGTGAGTTGAAAGACTTTCCATTTTCCGGCACTTTTAATCTGGGGTCAGACAGGTTTAATGGGTCATACTGCGTCCATGACAGTAATCAATGTCCAGTTCAACTAAAATGGTGTTGAAAGACTCCTTTTTCTGGCACTTTGTAATCTGGGGGTCAGACAGTTTAATGGTACATACGCTCCAGGACAGTTCTAGTCAATGTCCAGTGAAACAAAATGGTGGTTGAAAGACTCCTTTTTTCCGGCACCTTTTTTAATTTGTGGTGTCAGTACCAGGTTTAAGGTCCATGCTGCGGTCCAGGACAGGGTTTGTCAATGTCCAGTTCAACTAAAATGGTGGTTGAAAGACTCCTTTTTTTCCGGCACTTTTTAATCTGTGGGTTCATGCAGGTTTAGGGTCATGCTGCGTTCCAGGACAGGATATTCAAAGTCCAGCCTTCAAGTAAATGATGTTTCAAAAATACTGCCTTCTGACACTTTTTAATTTGTGGGTGATGCAGGTTAAGGGTATGCTGTGAGTACAAGACAAGGAATGGTTTGTGACCTTTTTTTCTGTGGCTTTTTATAGCCTAAGTGGTTGTGCCTAAATGTAAGCAGGTATCCATTTGGACTGTATTGTGCTGTTAATTCCAGCTTCTCCAGCCCTGTTGGGGTGTAAGAAAGAAGGTGTTGTTGCTTCTCCCATAGACTTAATGGTCATCAGAGATGATCGACTATCGACTAATCGAAAAACCTATCATGGTGTGGCCGACTATCGACTATCGCCCGATGTCGATAGCCAACGTAATCGCTCAACACTACTTGTAAGCCTTCCTGATGGTCTATTGATATATAAAGGCTTACAACATCGAATGAAACCAGATATGATTCCACCGGTACCTTTCTAATCTCACATAACAGTTGAAGAAAATGTGATGTATCCAACACAAATGAATCAGAGGTTTGAATCAATGGTGTCAGAATTTTTTCCAAAAACTTTGTGATTGGGCTAAAGATAGAGTCCGTGGACTCCACAATTGGATGTCCCGGTGGTCTATCTAGACTCTTGTGAACTTTTGGGACACTAGAAAAACAGCATATCAGATGTAGATTCTGTAAATATCTATATGTTGATTGATCAATGATTCTTTTCTCAAGATATTTATCTAAAACGCCCTGTATTCTACCTTTAATCTGAAAAATAGGATCACTACTCAATTTCCGATACGAACTTGCATCAGACAATTGTCGTTGGACCTCCTCTAGGTATGTATGCCTATCCATAATGACCAATGCTCCACCTTTATCAGCTGGTTTGCATATAATTTTCTTATTTTTCTGTAGGGATAAAAAGGCCTTTCGATCTTCCATATCTAGGTTATCATGGAAATACATCTGCCTACGTCTTTGCAAAATTTCTCGAATATCTCTATCAATCAGAGAAATCACTGACTCCACCCCATGAGATGTTCGTGGGGGAAAAAAAGTACTCGGGACCCGCAATCCATGTTTTTTTTACTGACAGCATATTAAATGAAACTGAAGGATCTCTCTCCTGTGTGTCATCCGAATCAGCCCCAAAGAATGCCTTTAACCGCAATATGCGGTAAAAAATATCTCAACTCCTGCTCAAATATAAAGAAATCAAAAAGTGGTGTTGGACAAAATGAAAAACCACGTTGGGGCTTATTCGGATGTGTTGGATGTGGAGGTGGTGTTATGTACCTACTGACCTAACATGAGCCTATATACCTTCCTACCCAGCAGGAGCCAATATACCTTTTAATGGGAGGTTATAGAAATACCTAATGGACAGCCTTTATACATATCTACCTAATTGGTGGTCTACATATCTACCTAATGAGTCACCTATGTACCTTCTTAACTAGGGGGATAGATAATATCCATCTAATAGATGCATATTTACCTATCCAATGGGGGGAGTCAAGTTGCCTACCTACTTAATAAGGGGACTTACCTGCCTAATTGGGGTCTACTTACCTAAAACAGCTATCTACCTATCTGTCTACCTGATTTGTGGTATACCTACCTACTATGTTGGGGGTTTAACTATTATATAAGGACAAAAGACCAAAACTGAGTGCACAAACAGGAGCCCTTATATCTATCTGGGGGTACAATTAGTGTTTAGGACATGAGGAGTTCATTAATATGATTTGGGGTGCTATGAATGGGAAGTTTGTACAGAGGTGGGGTACAGGAATGGAGCTGTTGGAAAAGCAAGGAGTTTAAGATGTTTGTGTGGTACATTCACTAGGGACGAGTGGTGGCCAGGAGAAGTTGTCGATCTGAACTGGATGGAGAAGAAAAGGAAAAATAAAAACTCTTATCAATCGTCTCCTGTGAGTCACTGGAGGTAATTGAATTGTAATAACTTATTTGTTTGCTAAGCCTGTGTACAACTGACCAAGTGGTCATGGGCTGGCAGATTTATATAAACCTCATTCAGCAGCATTATTTTTCCTGGTACAATTGGCTTTTTTGAAGCTAAAATGGGGGGTAAAATATTTGTTTCATGGATAAGTATGTTATTTGGTAACTGCATGACAACTATTTAAAGGTTTTTAAAATAGGCAAATATTTCAGTGCTGATTTTCATTGCATAATGTAGACAGTATCTATGTGGAAAAAACTTAAAATAAACAAAGAAAAATTTCTTTATCTTTAAATTTATGTGCCATGAAAAACACTATGTGAACTCAGTCTTACTGAGAAAAATATGACACAGAGGACTCGTGTCCTCCCCAAATGTTTTAGGACCCTAGCAACGTCCCTGGACTGCAGAGTGGTCAATAATTTCAGTCACTTCACCATACAGTAATGAATGATAAGGCCTTCTCCTGAAAGAACATTCTGTCAAATGTTTCAAGAGTTTTTTTTCAATAGTTTTTGAAAAAAACATGTATACCATTAATTTAAAGGGTTATTATATTAATTTTCAAAGAAGCCCTTAAAGAGACAGCAGAGAGATCTTTAACATTTAAAGGGGATGTAGAATTCAATCAGAAAGAGATTGATCTGCAAAACAATATAGATAGATTCACAGCGCATTTAAAAGAAAGAAAACATCATCAATTTGTCAGAGATCTATGTGAATTTCGAGAAAATCGGGCATATATATATTAGAAAATAGACCCTCCATTAATGATAATAGTGTAATTGAACATTCTTCCTCTGACACTGATCTATCGGATACTGAACGTAATTACAAAAGAACGTTCAATAGATCCACATATCGTACTAGATATTATTCTGAGAACAGATCCAGATGGCAGCTGAACAGAAACCCAAGAAGAGGAAGGGCGAGGGGGAAACAAACAAACCCCCAAAAACCAAATGCCATCTTGTCACCTCAGCCCTCTGGGTCCTGTACCTCTGCCAGTACTTCATCTGCCTCAGCTTTGATTCAACCATTGTCACAAGCCAGGGAGGGGCAACAAGTCACCCCTGGCTCCTCCCAACCCTCTTTTTTAGAGAAGGTCTTATTGGACAAATAGAGAGAGATGGGGTGACCCATGGCCCTGAGAACGATACCAACCAGATCATTAACCTTTCTGACAAGATCTTAACAGACGTTGAAACCCGTCTTCTTAGTAGAGGTCTTTCATTTGTACCTAATAGGTCTCTTGATGTTTTTGGATGGATCAAAGATATCCACCTATTTACCAGGAAACTCAAATGGAAGAAATTTTTCAAACTAAGGGAAAATAGAGAATGTCTTACACTCGGTATTGAGAATGATGAACTTTCTGGGATCCATTCCCTTGTGAGTCTATTGGAAGACAATGAAAGGGACAGATCTCTGGGTCCATTCTCTTCATGTCGTCCAAAAAGTATTAGAATGCCACCAGTGATGGATGACAATATCGATATGTTTGTTAAAATGGTCTGTGATGGTATTGAGAAAATCAAAATTGGAGAAAAAATGATGAAGAGAGATTATAATTTATCCAGGGATGAGTATTGGACCTTGAAAAACCTGGAACAAGATAAAACCATAGTGATTAAGCCCTCAGATAAGGTTGGTAATGTGGTTGTCCTTAATTATCTTGATTATAAGAACATGTGTCTGTCTATCCTTAAAGATTCTCAGGGTTATGGGGTACTTGGGGGTGATCCTACTGCTCGTTTTATGAATGAGCTTAAGATCATTTTGGATGAAGCACTATCCTCTAAGTTGATTGACCAGAATGAATACCAATTCTTGTGACCTTTGCATCCCCAACTGTCAACCTTTTATGGCCTTCCAAAGGTACATAAGGGGTTGTCCCCTTTAAAGTGTAGACCTATCATTTCTGGTATAGGTAACCTTACTCAGAATATTAGTATATATGTCGATCAGATTCTACGCTCTTTTGTGACATCTCTTCCATCCTATATTAGGGATACAACAGACTTGTTACTCAAAATTGAGGACATCACAATTAATGGTGATTTCTGGCTCTGCAGCAATGACGTTGAGGCCCTCTATAGCTCTATCCCCCATGACAAGGGGATGGAAGCTGTTATGTATTATCTTTCTACTAGGAGCACCTATTTGGGGGCCCACAATTGCTTCGTACTTAAACTGCTCCAGTTCATTCTCACACACAATTTTTTTGTATTTGACCGGCAGTTCTTCCACCAGCTCAGGGGCACAGCAATGGGTAGCCCAGTGGCACCCACCTATGCCAACTTGCTCCTGGGCTGGTGGGAGAACAATGTCATCTTTTCAGAGAAATATCTTGATGTGTTGGATTATATCATCTTCTGGGGCAGATATATTGACGACATCATTGTATTATGGACTGGCTCGAGGGAGACCTTTTGCTCTTTTGTTGAGGGCCTCAATGTCAATGACTTAGGATTGAGATTCACATATGAGATTAATTTTTCTGAATTGGTCTTTCTAGATCTACAGATTATGAAGGGTGTTATTGGTATTTTGGAGACCACTGTTCATCGAAAGGTCACAGCTGGAAACAGCCTACTATGATGGGAAAGTGCAAACCCCCTTCCCCTAAAACGGGGTATACCGAAGGGTCAGTATATAAGAACAAGGAGAAACTGCTCTAGCTTGGGATCTTTTAAGTTAGAGGCTGACGCCTTAAAGAATAGATTTATACAGCGTGGTTACCCAAAGAAAGTTCTCTCTGAGGCGTATAAGTTTGCCCGAGATAGTGAGAGAAATACGTTTCTACGGAAGCGTATCACTGACCCCTCCCCGAATATTGTGAGGATTATTGGAACTTTTGACCAGTGCTCCTCACAAGTCCGGGAGTTGATTACCAACTTTTGGCCCTTACTTACCCAGGACTCAGATATTTCTGAATTCTTGGACTCCCGCCCAAGTATAACTTACAGAAAGGGTAAAAGCATCGGCGATGCACTAGTACATAGTCATTTTTCTGCTCCAAAATCTTGCAGTACATGGTTGTCATCAAATATTACTGGTACGTTTAAATGTGGGGGCTGTAAGGCATGCTCTTACGTTAATGTATCTAAGAATTTCAAATGCATTCCCACTGGTCTTAACTTTGACATGCATGGCTATGCAAATTGTAAGAGTAAAGGGGTGGTGTGCCAGTGCACATGTGAATGTCCACTCATGTATGTTGGCAAAACGAAGCGTGAGCTTAGACGTCGCATTTTGGAGCATGTAGGTGACATCAAACATTAACGAGATGCTCCGGTAGCACGACATATGAATTTGAAACACAAAGCCAACCCTCTATCTCTGTCATTTTCTGTGATCGAGGTGGTTAAACTCTCTATACGTGGGGGTGACTTTGATCGTAAATTGCTCCAACGTGAGGCACGATGGATCCATCTCTTGAAAACTATGAGACCTCAAGGCCTCAATGAGAATCTCTCGTTTGCTGCTTTCATTTGAATGTAGTCCAGTACCGGGTTATTTATTATTTATATCTGTCTTTGATTATTCCGTATCATTGTTTCTTTATATCTTTAGTATTGTTTGATTACAGGTGTTTTCTACTATACAGTATTGGTGCCATATAACATCTTGGATCTATTAATTTTTGGCTATATACGTGGGCAGGATAATTGTGTTCTTTGTATTTGTCTTTGAATATTTGCATTATACTGCTATTTGTGCATGGTATCTATCTGCCTATCTTTTTTGATAAGTCTTCATACACAGTTTTCCTTTGGTATACTAACTTTAATACTGGGTGTATATCCTAAATTTAGGGTATTTCCTTTATGTTCGCCTTTATCAAGTGCCCTGAATGCTCTGTCTATTTTACATCACTGCTTCATGCCGTCTTATTTTCTCTCCGCGGTGTACGCATGCGTGGGGATGCCTGGCAACGCGTTCTATCTTGAGCGCGGTTGCTATTTTCCATCACCACACCGAGCTCGGCGCATGCGCCCTTTGGGTTCACGGATGCTCTCGCTATATTGAGCGCGCACATGCGCCATTCGTTAGGACGCCGCTCTGCTCATGTAACTTATGCATCTTTGGTAATTAGTTACACCTGTCTTCATTTAACCTTATAGGTCATAATATATATATCGTTGTTGTCTAGCTGCCTTTGTTCACTATCCTTGCGCTACCATGCCCTTCTTGTGTGTCGGGGGATTCGCTATCTAGTTTCCCTGGCCATCATACCCGGCTTACCCCTATCTGTGATGTGACATAGGGGCCGTGAGTTACTGCTTATCTTTGCTACATCCTATTCTATTACTTTATTTGTACACTTGCCTATTTCTTGTCCCTGATGAACCCCTTGTATTTTAGGGAGAAACACGTTGGATGATTCAATTGGTTCCTATATCTGGATCCATTATCTGGGATTTATGTGTATGAATTATACTATAACGGACAATTTTATTAGTTCCTGCACTTGGATCCATTATCTGGGATCTATTTGCATGAACTGGAATATAACAACCATCTTGATATGATATATTGCGTTTATCTTTTAAGATCTTTCTTCTGTTAACTGTAGTTTAGTTATGTATAGTGTAGAGTAGTACTTTGTAGTTTATATTGGGGATGCCCTTATAGGGGCGCACACCCCAATATTTATGGCTAGGTAGTCATTGTAGGGATAGTTTATTGTTAATATTAGATTATTGTAGATTGTATAGAATTTATATATTTGCTTCTTTTGGATATATTTGGCCTTTTTATCTTGTGTATATTAAAAGTTATATTTAGAAATGGGCGAATTGATTCTAACGAAGTGGAATTCGTTCAGAATTTCAGGAAAGCTTCGGTTATGAACGAAGTCGAAGTTTGGGGTACTTCGGGTAAACGAAGTGTGCTTTTTATTGATAAAATGGCTGCGAGCACATGGCGTTACATGGGGCAAAGAACTCTGGGAGGAAGAAGGGCATAGCCTGCATGACATGTGCAGAGATGAAGCCAATCAGAGACCGGCGGGATTCTGTGACGTCACCGCACTATATAAGTCCGGGCGCGACGCTGGGAGCTCATACCGCTCTCACTGTACTGATCAGGGAAGGTGCTGCCACGGCTGATTGTTACTGAAGAACTGATTTTTATACAGCGATTTTTGTGGGGTGTCTCAGCTTGTCTCAGAGACTGCTTCTCTTAACGTTCTATTTCTAATTTTTTTGGGTATTGGATCTGAGATTCAGTGTGCGTCCACTGCAGCTGCATATACATTTAAATCCTATCTGCTCACAGCACATTGAATATCCAAGGGGGATCTAAGCCAGTTCCTGTTGTATTCATTTAAAGAAACAGCGTTTTTACAATACAAATACCACTTCATTTTTGGCTGCTCAATTCTTTGGCGCAATTTACATCCAGGGGTTAATTAAGCATTGTTTTTCTGCTGTTGTGGTGACTCCAAGAAACCGTCATTTTCACCGCCAAAATATATACATTTTTCCTGTAGCCTAATTCACAAGCAAAGGTTAATTACAATTTTATCTCTTGTTGTGTGGCGTAAAAAACATTGCATTGTAACACGCTACAAAGCTAGTAGTTTGTGGTGGCTCAATTCTTTGCCGCAATTTACATCCAGGGGTTAATTAAGCGTTGTTTTTCAGCTGTGGTGACTCCAAGAAACCGTCATTTTCACCGCCAATATATATACATTTTTCCTGTAGCCTAATTCACAAGCAAAGGTTAATTACAATTTTATCTCTTGTTGTGTGGCGTAGAAAACACGCAATTATAACACGCTACAAAGCTAGTAGTTTGTGGTTGCTCAATTCTTTTGCGCAATTTACATCAGGGGTTAATTAAGCGTTGTTCTGCAGTTGTACTCAGTAAAAAGAAACTTTGTTTTTCACCGCCACAGAAGAAATTCTGTAGCATAATTCATATCCGAAGGTTAATTAAGCCTGTTTGTGCTTTTATATTCAGTAAAATACACAGTGTTTTTAAACGGCACATACAAGTCAATTTTTCCTGCCCATTTGTGGAGCGCAATTTATACCCAAGGGTTACCAAGCTTGTTACTGGGTTCATTTGGTGTCACATACAGGTTGTGTATTTATAATATACAGATATCTTCATCAAACAGTGTCTGTACATTTTAGAACAAACAGTATGTCAGACAGAGAGGTGGCAGGCTCTTCACCTGCGAGTGGCAGAGGCACAAACATTCCAGGCCCAGGTCGCAGCACAGCAAGGGGACGTCGCAGCAGGGGTCACTCGGTGAGGCCACAACTGCCGCTGTCATCTAGCGGCCGTGTGTTGTTCAGCAACCCAAGGGTTCTTGATTGGTTGACTAGGTCATCCACTTCCTCCCAGATGACATCTGACAACCCCAGCCAAGAGTCAGTGGGAACGTCAGACACAACCCTTAGTTGGCATGGCCCGGGAGCGGGTCAGCGGCCCTCACCTGTCCTCAACCCGCCTCTGTCCCATCCGGTTCCCTCAGCCAGAGATCTACTATGTGGTCTGGACTCAGCGCCACTATATAGCGAGGATGAACAATTTGAGGAGGGCAGTCAGCAGCTACTTGGCAGCGAAGAAATGGGGCCAATATCCCCTGCTACTTGCAGTAGGCGGCAAAGTATAAATGTTGAGAGTGGCATGGGAGGTCATGTTGTTAGGGGTCAGCCTCTGCATACCAAGACCGGTGATGAGGACAGCAGTGACGATGAAACACAAATAGATGATGATGTAGCCGACCGCACTTGGGAGCCGGGTGAGGCAAGGGCTTCATCATCGTCAGGAGAAGAGGGCGTCAGCTTGTGCGTCAGGCAGCGGCGCAGCCAGCAAGCGGCTTGTGTGGCCGTGAGTCAGCAGGATAGCAGTAGTGTGAGGTCGGGAGCCAAGCGGCCACGGGGTAAAAAACCCGCTTCGCAGGTCCAAGAAAGTAGCGGCACAGGGGCTCAGCGAGGCAGCGGCGGCAGTAGTCACTCAGTGCGGAGCGTTGGCGGTAAAATCCGAAAACTCGGCGGTTTGGCAGTTCTTGCTAAGACACCGGAGGAGCCGAATATGGGTATATGTAGAAGATTTAAGCAGAAATAGCAGCGTGTCCAGGTAGCTAACGTTGGCACCAATTCACTGCATCAACACATGCAGCGTCACCATCAGGTGGCCTGGGAGAAACGTGGCTCAGATGTGGTGGTCCATCCTGCCGCCGCAGCAGCAGCAGCGCCCAGTGGCACGCATGCCATTGCAGCCAGTCAAGGCTCCACCACCTCTGCAGAAGGGAGCTGTTTCTCTTTGACATCATCTCCCGGTCCAGATGCTTCTGCTCCTCGCTACTCATGGCACCAGCAGTCGTTCAGTGAGGCGATTGCAAAGAGACAACAGTATGCGTCCAACCATCCTAAGGTGCAGAAGCTGACCGTACTCCTGTCCAAGTTGTTGGTGCTGCAGTCCCTCCCTTTCCACATGGTGGACTCTGCACCGTTCAGAGAACTAATGGCTTGTGCCGAGCCGAGATGCAGAGTTCCAAGCCGTAATTTCTTTTCCAAAAAGGCAGTACCAGCACTTCATTAATATGTAAACAGAAGGGGGCCAGTCCTTGAGCTTATGGGTTTGTTCCAAGGTGCACGGCAGCGCGGACGTCTGGAGCTGTAACTACGGTCAGGCCAGTACATGTCCATTACGGCCCACTGGGTGAATGTGCTTCTGGCCTAGGCAGAGACGGCGCTTTCTCCTTCACGTTGTCAAACTGCGGCTCCTGCGCCAATGTCCACCTCCTCCACCACCACCACCATCTCAGCCTCCACAAGTACTGCTCCATCATACCACATGTGTAGGGCACAGCGGTGTCACGCAGTTCTACACCTGGCTTGCCTCGGCGAACGAAGTCACACAGGGGAGGAACTTCTCCACGTCATGCAGCAAGAAATCGATGTGTGGCTTTCTCCGCGCCAACTGCAAATCGGAACCAGGGTGATGGACAATGGGAGGAACATGGTATCTGCGCTGCACCGAGGAGGGATGGTCCATGCGCCCTGCATGGCGCACGTGTTCAATCTGATTGTGAAAAGGTTCCTGAAGTCTTCCACCGATCTTCAGAAGATTCTGAAAATGGCCAGGAAACTGTGCATGCACTTCAACCATTCCTACAAAGCCAGGAAAACCCCCCCTGAGTTGCAGCGGAGAACGGCCTCCCCCAACACACTCTGATATGCGATGTTTCCAGCCGTTGGAATTCCAGCCTGCACATGTTGGACCGACTGTATGAACAGAGAAAGGCCATTAACGATTTTTTGATGATCCAGGCGGACAGGAGTACACCCCTGTGTAACTTTGATGTCAGCCAGTGGCAGCTCATGCGTGACACCTGCCGTTTGTTGAGGCCATTCGAGGAGGCCACGTTATTTTTCAGTCACCAGGACTACGGGATGAATAACGTCATTCCACTGCTTCATGTCCTGGAACAGATGCTGAAAAATCTGTCTGGGCAGGGGACTGGAGACGTGGCGACTACATCTCGCGGCCACATGAGTCCGGTGGGGACTGAACTGGAGGAGGAGGACATTGGAGCTGAAGCATTGTCTGGTGAAATGAGTGGATTTTCTACCCAGGTGACAAGAGAGGAGGAGCAGGAGCAGCTGGAGGAGCTAGATGGAGATGAGGAAGACGAGGCAGATGACCCGCAAGCACCGTTTCAGTATACAGTGGAGATGGAGGCAGGGAGCCCCTCGGAGTCACTTGTGCAGATGGCCCGCAGCATGCTGATTTGCCTGGCTAGTGACAGCCGAATAGTCAGAAATCCGGCAGAGGGATGACTTCTGGCTCTCCACCCTATTGGACCCTCGCTCCCGGGTCCAAAATGGGAGCCTTTTTCCACTATTGAGAGGGAGGACAAACTCAAATACTATAGGGAAATCCTCCGTAGTCAGTTGGCCGCTGCCCATGTGCGGCATCGTCCCTCCTCTGACAGGTCTGACCGGGGGGTTCTTCAGCGCTCACGTACTACTGCCGCGGCTGCCGGGGGAAGGTGGGGGGTCGGAGCAGTACCAGCTTCATCAGCAGTAACCTAAGTCTGGAGTCACAGATGAGCAGCGTCCTTCACCCGCCTAGTGAGAAGGGCAGTCGCCAGCAGCAGCAGGACCTAGAGCAGACCCTGAACCAACAGGTGGTGGCCTACTTGGAAAGCACTCTGCCACCCCAGTTAAAAGATCCGCTGGACTACTGGGCAGCCAAACTGGATGTGTGGCCGCAAACTTGCCGAGTTTGCAGTGGAGAAGTTTTTCCTGGCCCGGCCAGTAGTGTGGCAATCAGAGCGGGTGTTAAGTGCGGCGGGGGCCATCGTTACCCCAAGGAGAACCCGCTTGTCCACGGGAAATGTGGAACGACTGACCTTTGTCAAGATGAATCAGGCGTGGATCGGCCAGGATTTCCACACACCAATGCCTTAGGCGTCAGACTACATCAGCCATGACGCCTCACCCAAACTGTGAGAAATGAGTCTGGGTTCAAACTACCTGCCTCAGCCACTATTCTGATGCCGCCACCCGCCTGATGCCACACATCTGCTGACAGTTTCTCCATGTGGCACCAACCATCTTTACCAGGGCCACCCACCTTCACACTCTGTCATTGTGCCACTGTCTGACCTCATGCTGCTGCTGTGGCTGCTGCCGTGACCTCCACACTGTGTCATTGTGCCACTCTCTGACCTCATGATGTTGCTCCTGCCGCCGTCACCTCCACTCTCTGTCATTGTGCCACTCTGTGGCCTACTCCAGTTTTTGCCACCTCCAGAATGTGATTGTGCCACTTTCTGACCTCATGCTGCTGCTGTGGCTGCTGCCGTGACCTAGACACTGTGTCATTGTGCCACTCTGTGGCCTATTCCTGTTTTTGCCACCTCCAGAATGTCATTGTGCCACTGCCTGACCTCATGCTGCTGCTGTGGCTGCTGCCGTGACCTCCACACTCTGTCATTGTGCCACTGTCTGACCTCATGCTGCTGCTGTGGCTGCTGCTGTGACCTACACACTGTGTCATTGTGCCACTGTCTGACCTCATGCTGCTGCTGTGGCTGCTGCCGTGACCTCCACACTCTGTCATTGTGCCACTGTCTGACCTCATGCTGCTGCTGTGGCTGCTGCCGTGACCTACACACTGTGTCATTGTGCCACTGTCTGACCTCATGCTGCTGCTGTGGCTGCTGCCATGACCTCCACACTGTGTCATTGTCCCACTCTGTGGCCTACTCCTATTTTTGCCACCTCCAGAATGTCATTGTGCCACTGCCTGACCTCATGCTGCTGCTGTGGCTGCTGCTGTGACCTCCACACTGTGTCATTGTCCCACTCTGTGGCCTACTCCTGTTTTTGCCACCTCCAGAATGTCATTGTGCCACTGCCTGACCTCATGCTGCTGCTGTGGCTGCTGCCGTGACCTCCACACTCTGTCATTGTGCTACTGTCTGACCTCATGCTGCTGCTGTGGCTGCTGCCGTGACCTACACACTGTGTCATTGTGCCACTGTCTGACCTCATGCTGCTGCTGTGGCTGCTGTCGTGACCTCCACACTCTGTCATTGTGCCACTGTCTGACCTCATGCTGCTGCTGTGGCTGCTGCCGTGACCTACACACTGTGTCATTGTGCCACTGTCTGACCTCATGCTGTTGTGGGAGCTGCCGTGACCTCCACACTGTGTCATTGTCCCTCTCTGTGGCCTACTCCTGTTTTTACAACCTCCAGAATGTCATTGTGCCACTGCCTGACCTCATGCTGCTGCTGTGGCTGCTGCCGTGACCTCCACACTGTGTCATTGTGCCACTCTCTGACCTCATGCTGCTGCTGTGAATGCTGCCGTGACCTCCACACTGTGTCATTGTCCCACTCCGTGGCCTACTCCTTTTTTTGCTACCTCCAGAATGTCATTGTGCCACTGCCTAACCTCCTGCTGCTGCTGTGGCTGCTGCCGTGACCTCCACACTGTGTCATTGTCCCACTCTGTGGTCTACTCCTGTTTTTGCCACCTCCAGAATGTCATTGTGCCACTGCCTGACCTCATGCTGCTGCTGTGGCTGCTGCCGTGACCTCCACACTCTGTCATTGTGCCACTGTCTGACCTCATGCTGCTGCTGTGGCTGCTGCCGTGACCTCCACACTGTGTCATTGTCCCACTCTGTGGCCTACTCCCTTTTTTGCCACCTCCAGAATGTCATTGTGCCACTGCCTGACCTCATGCTGCTGCTGTGGCTGCTGCCGTGACCTCCACACTGTGTCATTGTCCCACTCTGTGGCCTACTCCTGTTTTTGCCCCCTCCAGAATGTCATTGTGCCACTGCCTGACCTCATGCTGCTGCTGTGGCTGCTGCCGTGTCCTCCACACTGTGTCATTGTCCCACTCTGTGGCCTACTCCTGTTTTTCCACCTCCAGAATGTCATTGTGCCACTGTCTGACCTCATGCTGCTGCTGGTGCTGCCTTGACCTAGACACTGTGTCATTGTGCCACGTCTGACCTCATGCTGCTGCTGTGGCTGATGCCGTGACTACACACTCTGTCAAATTTTGCCACTGTCTGACCTCATGCTGCTGCTGTGCTGCTGCCGTGACCCTCCACACTGTGTCATTGTCCCACTCTGTGGCCTACTCCTGTTTTTTCCACCTCCAGAATGTCAATGTGCCACTGTCTGACCTCATGCTGCTGTTGTGGCTGCTTTGTGACCTACACACTCTGTCATTGTGCCACTGTCTGATCTCATGCTGCTGCTGTGGCTGCTGCCGTGACCTACACACTGTGTCATTGTGCCACTATCTGACCTCATGCTGCTGCTGTGGCTGCTGCCGTGACCTCCACACTGTGTGTATTTGCTTCCCACTCTGTTTTTGCCTACTCCTGTTTTTGGCCCCGACCTCCACACTCGTCATTGTGCCACTGCCTGACCTCATGCTGCTGCTGTGGCTGCTGCGTGACCTCCACACTGTGTATTGTCCCACTCTGTGCCCTACTCCAGTTTTTGCCACCTCCAGAATGTCATTGTGCACTGCCTGACCTCATGCTGCTGCTGTGGCTGCTGCCGTGACCTCCACACTTTTTGTCCCCTTGTGCCCCACTAGTGACCTGAATGACCTCTGACCTTGCTGCTGCTGTGGCTGCTGCCGTGACCTCCACACTCTGTCATTGTGCACTGTCTGACCTCTTCTGCTGCTGTGGGCTGCTGCCGTGACCTCCACACCTGTGCTTGTGCACTGCTGACCCTCATGCTGCTGCTGTGGCTGCTGTCGTGACCTACCACACTCTGTCATTGTGCTACTGTCTGAACTCATGCGCTGCTGTGGGTGCTGCCGTGACCTACACACTGTGTCATTGTCCACTCTGTCTAAATCCTGTTATTGCCTACCTCCACATTGTCAAAGTCCATTGTGCCTACTCCTGACCCCTCAATGCCATGCTGCTGCTGTGGCTGCTGCGTGATCTCCACACTGTGTCATTATCCCACTCTGTGATCTACTCCTGTTTTTGCCACCTCCAGAATGTCATTGTGCCACTGCCTGACCTCATGCTGCTGCTGTGGCTGCTGCCGTGACCTCCACACTCTGTCATTGTGCCACTGTCTGACCTCATGCTGCTGCTGTGGCTGCTGCCGTGACCTCCACACTGTGTCATTGTCCCACTCTGTGACCTACTCCTGTTTTTGCCACCTCCAGAATGTCATTGTGCCACTGCCTGACCTCATGCTGCTGCTGTGGCTGCTGCCGTGACCTCCACACTCTGTCATTGTGCCACTGTCTGACCTCATGCTGCTGCTGTGGCTGCTGCCGTGACCTCCACACTGTGTCATTGTCCCACTCTGTGACCTACTCCTGTTTTTGCCACCTCCAGAATGTCATTGTGCCACTGCCTGACCTCATGCTGCTGCTGTGGCTGCTGCCGTGACCTCCACACTGTGTCATTGTCCCACTCTGTGGCCTACTCCTGTTTTTGCCACCTCCAGAATGTCATTGTGCCACTGCCTGACCTCATGCTGCTGCTGTGGCTGCTGCCGTGTCCTCCAAACTGTGTCATTGTCCCACTCTGTGGCCTACTCCTGTTTTTTCCACTCCAGAATGTCATTGTGCCACTGTCTGACCTCATGCTGCTGCTGTGGCTGCTGCCGTGACCTACACACTGTGTCATTGTGCCACTGTCTGACCTCATGCTGCTGCTGTGGCTGATGCCGTGACCTACACACTCTGTCATTGTGCCACTGTCTGACCTCATGCTGCTGCTGTGGCTGCTGCCGTGACCTCCACACTGTGTCATTGTGCCACTCTGTGGCCTATTTCTGTTTTTGCCACCTCCAGAATGTCATTGTGCCACTGTCTGACCTCATGCTGCTGTGGCTGCCGCCGTCACCTCCACACTCTGTCACTAATGTTGCCACCTGAGCTCTCAGCTTGTTTTTTCCAGCTTTCTCTGGCATGACTTTATCAGGCAACATTCCCGCTTCAGTATTTTGGTCAGTTTTGCCCTCTTAAGTGCCCAGGGAATTTTATAGTGAAGCGATTCTAAGAGCAGCGGCAGTCATACTAAAACACAACATTGTATGAAGACCAAATCAAGCTCCCTCTGCATATTTAAGCATGGCACAACGTTCTACAGCACCCTGCAGGCTCTGTGCAGCCTGGAAATAGCTGTTTTTTAACGTGATTCGTCCCAAAGTAATTCAGAACGAAGTTATTTTTTGCCGAGAAATTCTGCGAAGTGAACGAAACGAATTTCGGGAAATTCGCACATCTCTAGTTATATTTTATGTCCTAGGAACTATGCCATTATACGTGTATTTGTAGTTTTCATTCTTTGGTGTTTCTAGGTTATTATATCAGGGTAGGTCATGTGGTCTCCCCCTACTTGTTCTAAAGAGGAGATTTTTTGTGTTTTATAAATTTATGTGCCATGAAAAACACTATGTGAACTCAGCCTTACTGAGAAAAAATATGACACAGAGGACCCGTGTCCTCCCCAAATGTTTTAGGACCCTAGCAACGTCCGTGGAATGCAGAGTGGTCAATAATTTCAGTCATAGACGTTCTCTACTTCACCATACAGTCATGAATGATAAGGCCTTCTCCTGAAAGAACATTCTGGCAAATTTTTCAAGAGTTTTTTTTCAAGAGTTTTTGAAAAAAACATGAATACAATTATTAGATTAATTTTTAAAGAAACTTTGTGAATCCTAAGGTGAAATTTTCATTTGGAAATAAGCAAATAAAAATACAAAAACAGTATATTCTTATAAGATGAATAATAGTAGATGTACCGTATCTGACAAAAATGAGTACAACCCTCACACTTTTGTAAATATTTTATTATATCTTCGCATGGGATAACACTGAAGATATAAAACTTTGAAACAATATATAATGGTCACTGTACAGTTTGTATAATGTAGTGCCCTCAAAATAGCTCAGCACACAGCCATCAATGTCTAAACCGCTGGCGACAAAAGTGAATACCCCTTTAAGTGAAAAGGGACAAATTCTGCCCAATTTGCCATTTTCCATCCACCGTGTCATGTGACTTGTTAGTGTTACAAGGTCTTAGTGTGAATGGGGAGCAGGTGTGTTAAGTTTGGTGTTATCGTTCTTACACTCTCTCGTACTGGTCACTATAAGTTCAACATGACACCTTATGGCAAAGAACTGTCTGCGGATATGAAAAAAAAAATGTTGCTCTACAAAAATATGACTGAGGCTATAAGAAGATTGGTAACACTTTGAAACTAAGTTGCAACACATTGACCAAGACCATACAGCATTTTAACAAGACTGATTCCACTGAGAACAAGCCTCGCTATGGTCAACCAAAGAAGTTCAGTGCATGTGCTCAGCGTCATTTGAGTGCTGCCAGCATTGATGCAGCCTGACAATGCTCAGACAATATGCCGTACACTGCATCAAATTGGTCTGCATTTCTGTTATCCCAGAAGGAAGCCTCTTCTAAAGAACCATGTCCTGTGGTCTGATGAGGCCAAGATAAACTTATTTGGTTCAGATGGTGTCAAGAGTGTGTGACAGCCACCAGGTGAGTAGAACAAAGACAAGTGTACTTTGTGTACAGTAAAGAATGGTGGTGGGAGTGTCACGGTTTGGAGCTGCATGAGTGCTACCAGCTGTTGGGAGCTACAGTTCAATAAATGCACCATGGATGCCGACAAGTACTTTGCCATACTGATCCCATCCATTTGGAAACTGGGCCGCAGGGCTCTATTTAAACATAATAATGATCCCAAATAGTGATGAGCGATTACGTTGACTATCGTCATCGGGTCGATAGTCGATATCGGCAATTATCAATAAGATATCCGATAGTCGATAATAGACTATCGCTGATGACCATTAAAGTCTATGGGAGAGGAACAACACCTTCATTCTTACACCCAAACAGGGATGGAGAAGCTGGAATTAACATCCACAACAGTCAAATGGATACGTGCTACATCTTAGGCAACACACTTAGGTTATAAAAGCCACAGAAAAAAACTCACAGACCATTCACTATCCCTGTCTTGCACCACAGCATGACCCTTAAACCTGCATGACCCACAAATTAAAAAGTGCCAGAAGGCAGTATGATTTGAACCATCATTTTACTTGAACTGGACATTGAATATCCCTGTCCTGGAACGCAGCATGACCCTTAAACCTGTCTGACCCACAGATTAAAAAGTGCCGGAAAAAGGAGTCTTTCAACCACCATTTTAGTTGAACTGGACATTAACTATATCTGTCCTGTACCGCAGTATGACCATTAAACCTGTCTGACCCACAGATTAAAAAGTGCTGGGAAAAGGAGCCTTTCAACCACCATTTTAGTTGAACTGGACATTGACTATACCTGTTCTGTACCACAGTATGACCATTAAACCTGTCTGACCCACAGATTAAAAAGTGCTGGGAAAAGGAGTCTTTCAACCACCATTTTAGTTGAACTGGACATTGACTATACCTGTTCTGTACCACAATATGACCATTAAACCTGTCTGACCCACAGATTAAAAAGTGCTGGGAAAAGGAGTCTTTCAACCACCATTTTAGTTGAACTGGACATTGACTATACCTGTTCTGTACCACAGTATGACCATTAAACCTGTCTGACCCCCAGATTTAAAAAGTGCCGGAAAAAGGAGTCTTTCAACCACCATTTTAGTTGAACTGGACATTGACTATACCTGTCCTGGGTCACAGCATGAGCCCCAAACCTGCATGAGCCCCAGATTTAAAAAGTGCCGCAAAAAGGAGTCTTTGAACCACCATTTTAGTTTCACTGGACATAGACTATCCCTGTCCTGGGCCACAGCATGAGCCCCAAACCTGCATGACCCCCAGATTAAAAAGTGCCGGAAAAAGGAGTCTTTCAACCACCATTTTAGTTGAACTGGACATTGACTATATCTGTCCTGTACCGCAGAATGACCATTAAACCTGTCTGACCCACAGATTAAAAAGTGCCGGAAATAGGAGTCTTTCAACCACCAATTTAGTTTCACTGGACATCGACTATACCTGTCCTGTACCACAGCATGACCCCTAAACCTGTTTGACCCACAGATCACAAAGTGGCACTATGCTATTTTGTACAGTGACTGTCATTTAGTATATTTTTTGGTAACTGACATTTGTTTACAGAATTTATTTAGGGAAGTTTTATTTATAGTTTTACTTTATTAACAAAAA
>JAODAL010050862.1:0-27090 GCA_025379985.1 Phyllomedusa bahiana | reverse complement strand
GGGTCATCTGCCTCGTCATTCTCATCTCCATCTACTCCTCCAGCTGCTCCTGCTCCTCCTCTCTTGTCACCTGGGTAGAAAATCCACTCATTTCACCAGACAATGCTTCTGCTCCAATGTCCTCCTCCTCCTCCTCCATTTCAGTCCCCACCGGACTCATGTGGCCGCGAGATGTAGTCGCCACGTCTCCAGTCCCCTGCCCAGACAGATTTTTCAGCATCTGTTCCAGGACATGAAGCAGTGGAATGACGTTATTCATCCGTAGTCCTGGCGACTGACAAATAACGTGGCCTCCTCGAATGGCCTCAACAAACGGCAGGTGTCACGCATGAGCTGCCACTGGCTGACATCAAAGTTACACAGGGGAGTACTTCTGTCTGCCTGGATCATCAAAAAATCGTTAATGGCCTTTCTCTGTTCATACAGTCGGTCCAACATGTGCAGGCTGGAATTCCAACGGGTGGAAACATCGCATATCAGAGTGTGTTGGGGGAGGCCGTTCTGCCGCTGCAACTCGAGGAGGGTGTTCCTGGCTTTGTACGAATGGATGAAGTGCATGCACAGTTTCCTGGCCATTTTCAGAATGTTCTGAAGATCGGTGGAAGACTTCAGGAACCTTTTCACAACCAGATTGAACACGTGCGCCATGCAGGGCGCATGGACCATCCCTCCTCGGTGCAGCGCGGACACCATGTTCCTCCCATTGTCCGTCACCATGGTTCCGATTTGCAGTTGGCGCGGAGAAAGCCACACATCGATTTCTTGCTGCATGACGCGGAGCAGTTCCTCCCCTGTGTGACTTCGTTCGCCGAGGCAAGCCAGGTGTAGAACTGCGTGACACCGCTGTGCCCTACACATGTGGTATGATGGAGCAGTACTTGTGGAGGCTGAGATGGTGGTGGAGGAGGAGGGGCGGACATTGGCGCAGGAGCCGCAGTTTGACAACGTGGAGGAGAAAGCGCCGTCTCCTGTCCAAGTTGTTGGTGTGCCTGGGCCGGAAGCACATTCACCAGTGGGCCGTAAAGGACATGTACTGGCCCTGACCGTAGTTACAGCTCCAGACGTCCGCGCTGCCGTGCACCTTGGAACAAACCGATAAGCTCAAGGACTGGCCACCTTCTGTTCTACATATTTATGAAGTGCTGGTACTGCCTTTTTGGAAAAGAAATTACGGCTTGGAACTCTCCATCTCGGCTCGGCACAAGCCATTAGTTCTCTGAACGGTGCAGAGTCCACCATTTGGAAAGGGAGGGACTGCAGTACCAACAACTTGGACAGGAGACGGTCAGCTTCTGCACCTTAGGATGGTTGGACACATACTTTTGTCTCTTTGCAATCGCCTCGCTGAACGACTGCTGGCGCCATGAGTAGCAAAGGAGCAGGAGCATCTGGACGGGGAGATGATGTCAAAGAGAAACAGCTCCCTTTGCAGAGGTGGTGGAGCCTTAAATGGCTGCAATGGCATGCGTGCCACTGGGCGCTGTGTGCTGCTTTGCGGGCGGCGGCAGGATGGACCCCCAATTGGCCACGTTTTCCCAGGCCACGGTGGTGAGCTGCTGTGTTGGCAGGGCGTGGTGCCAACGTTAGCTCCCTGGCCACGCTTCATTTCTGCCCTACAGATTCTACATATACCATATTGGCTCCTCCGGTGTCTTAGCAAAGAACTGCCACACCGCGTAGTATCGGATTTTACGCCAACGCTCCGCACTGAGTGACTACTCGCCGCTGCTCGCTGAGCCCTGTGCCGCTATTTTTCTTGGACTGCGAAAGCGGGTTTTTTACCCGGGGCCCGCTGGCTCCCGACCTCACACTGTGCTTCTGCTGACTACGGCCACAGACCCACTTGCTGGCTGCGCCGCTGCCTGAAGCGAAAGCTGACGCCCTCTTCCCCATGACGATGATGAAGCCCTTGCCCCACCCGGCTCCAGTGCGGTAGGCTACATAAATCATCTATTTGTGTTTCATCGTCACTGCTGTCCTCATCACCGGTCTTGGTATGCAGAGGCTGCCCCCTCACAAAATGAACCTCCATGCCACTCTTAAAACATTTTATTATTTGCCGCCCTACTGCAGGAGGGAAAATGGCCCCATTTCTTCGCTGCCAAGTAGCTGTGCTGACCTCTCAAATTTGTTCATCCTCGCTATTAGTGGCGCTGAGCCCAGACCACATATTTAGTTTCTGGCTGAGGGAACCGGGATGGGACAGAGGGGGTTTAGGACAGGTGAGGGCCGCTGACCCGCTCCGGGGGCCCTGCCAACTAAGGGTTTGTCTGACGTTCCCACCGACTCTTGGCTGGGGTTGTCAGATGTCATCTGGGAGGAAGTGGATTACTAGTCAACCAATCAAGAACCCTTTTGGGTTGCTGGGTCAGCACAGGCCGCTAGAGGGGACAGCGGCAGTTGTGGCCTCACCGAGTGCCCCCTGCTGCGAAGTCCCCTTGCTGTGCTGCGGCCCGGGGGGCCTGGAATGTTTGTGCCTTGCCCTCGCGGGTTTGAAGAGCCTGCCACCTCTCTGTCTGACATACTGTTTGTTCTAAAATGTACAGACACGTTTGATGAAGATATCTGTTATGTTTAAATACACACCCTGTTTTTGACTCCAAATGAACCCAGTAACAGCTTGGTAACCCCTTGGATATAAATTGCGCTCCACAAATGGGCAGGAAAAATTGACTTGTATGTCCCGGGTTTAAAAAACTCTGTGTATTTTACTGAATATAAAAGCACAAACAGGCTTAATTAACCTTCGGATAGGGAATTTTTGTACAGAATTTCTTCTGTGGCGGTAAAAAAAACAAGTTTATTTTACTGAGTACAACTGCGAACAAGCTTAATTAACCCCTGGATGTAAAATTGGGCAAAAGAATTGAAAACCACAAAACTACGAGCTTTTGTAGCGTGTTTACAATTGCGTGTTTTCTACGCTACACAACAAGAGAAAAAATTGTTATTCACCTTGTCTTGTGAATTATGGTACAGGAAATTGTAATTTTTGGCGGTGAAAAAAGGCGGTTTTTTTTGTCACCCCAGCAGAAAAACAAAGCTTAATTAAACCCCTGGATGTAAAAAATTGCCAAAAGAATTGAGCAGCACAAACTCTAGCTTTGTAGCGGTTACAATTGCGTGTTTTCTACGCTACACAACAAGAAAAAAATTGTAATTAACCTTGCTTGTGAATTATGGTACAGGAAAATTGTAATTTTTGGCTGGTAAAAAGACGGTTTATTGGAGTCACACACAGAGAAAAAACATAGCGACTTTAAACTAACTCAATGGATGTAAATTGCGCCCTAACGAATGAGCAGCCACCAAGAATTCTATGCTTATGTAGCGTGTTACAATTGCGTGTTTTCTCACGATACACAACAAGAGAATAAAATTGTAATAAACCTGGTCGCGTTGTGAAATTAGGCGACAGGAAATATTGTATTTTTTGCCGGTGAAAAAAAGAAGGTTTCTTGGAGGTCACCACAGCAGAAAAACACACGCTTATTAACCCCTGGGTAATTGCACAAAGAATTGAGCAGCAACCACAAAATACTAGCTTGTAGGCGTGTTACAATTGCGTCTTTTCTTCAACCTACAAACATCTGAGAAAAAAATTGTAATTAAACCTTCGCTTTGTGAATTTAGGCTACAGGAAAATTTTATTTTTTAGGGCGGTGAAAACAAAAGGACAGATTTTCTTGGGAGTACCACCTCAGCAGGAAAAACAATGCTTTTTTAACACCTGGATGTAAATGCGCAAAAAGAATTGAGCAGCCACAATAAATACTAGCTTTGTAAGCGCAGTTACAATTGCGTGTTTTCGTACGCAACAACAACTCAAGAGAAAATCATTGTAATTAACATTTGCTGTGAATTTATGGTACAAGGAAAATTGTAATTTTTGGCGGTGAAAAAGACGGTTTATTTTGTCACACAGCAAAAAAAACAACGCTCTTAATTAACCCCTGGATGTAAATTGCGCAAAAAGAATTGAGCAGACACAAAATTACTTAGCTTTGTATGCGAATGTTACTCAATGGGTGACTTTTCTATGCTACAAAACAAGAGAAATAAATTGTAATTATACCTTTTCGCTTGTGAATTAGGCTACAGTAACATATTGTTATTTTTTGGGTGGTGAAAAAGACGGTTTCTTGAGTCACCACAGCAGAATATCACGCTTAATTAACCCCTGGATGTAAATTGCCGCAAAAGTATGTGAGGGCAGCACACAATACTCTAGCTTTGTAGCATGTTACAATTTGCGTGTTTTTACGTACACAACAGAGAAATAAATTGTAATTATCCTTCGCTTGTGCAATTAGGCTACTGGATCAATTTTATTTTTTTGGTGGTGCGGAAAAAAGACGGTTTCTTGGAGTCACCACAGCAGAAAAAACAACCACGCTTAAATTACCCCTGGATATAATTGCGCAAAAGAACTTGGCAGCCAACAAACTACTAGCTTTGTAGCTGTGTTACATTGCGTGTTTTCTATGCTACACAACAAGAGAAAGAATTGTAATTAACATTTGTTGGGCTTTGGTGAATTTATGCGTACAGGCAAAAATTGTAATTTTTTGGCGGTGAAAATGAACGGTTTATTTTTGTCACCACAGACAGATAAAACAACACTTAAATTAACCTGGAAGTAAATTGCGCAAACGAATGTGCAGCCACAAAATACTAGGTTTGTAGCGTGTTAAAATTGCATGTTTTTCTAACGCTACACAAACAACGTGAAATAAATTAGTAATTATACCACTTCGCCTTGTGAAGTAGGCCTATACAGGAAAATTGTATTTTTTGGCGGTCGTAAAAAGACGATGTTCGCTTGGAGTCAGCCACAGCAGAAATACAAATCTGCTTAATTAACCCCTGGATGTTAAATTGTGCAAAGATTTGAGCTGCCACAACTACTAGCTTGTAGCGTTTGTTACAATGCGTGTTTTCTATGCTAGAAACTACAATGAGAAAAAAATCCTGTAATCTAAACCTTTGATTGTGAATTTGGCAACGGTTAAAAAAATTTTTTTGGCGGTGAAAAAGACACTGGTTTCTTGGAGTCACACACCACAGCAGAAAAAACAACGCTTAATTAACCCATGGACTGTAAATTGACGCAAGAAGAATTGAGCAGTCACAATACTAATAGCTTTGTTGCGTGTTACAATTGCGTCGTTTTCTACTGCTACACAACAAGAGAAAAAATTGTAATTAACCCTTTGCTTGTGAATTATGTACAGGAAATTGTAATTTTTTGGCGGTGATAAAAGACGGTTTATTTTTGTCACACAGCAGAAAACAACGCTTAATTATCCCCTGGAGTTGCAAATATTCGCGCAAAGAACCCAATGAGCATGCCACAACTACTAGCTTGTAGCGTGTTAAAATGCGTGTTTTTCTAAGCTACATAAACAAGAGAAAAGATTGTAATTAACCTTTGCTTGTGAATTATTGGTTCAGGATAATTTGTATTTTGGGTGGGTTGAATTAGAACGATTTATTGTTGTCAATCCCACAGCTAGAAGAACAAAGGCTTTATTTAACCCGAGGGATGTAAATTGCGCACGCAAAAGATTGAGCAGCCAAAACGCTACTAGCTTTGTGCAGTGTTACATAATTTGGTGTTTTACTACGCTACACAACATTAGATAAAATTGTAATTAACTTGTCTTGGTGGATTTAGGCTAAGGAAAACATTTATATTTTTTGGTGGTGAAAAAGAGGTTTCTTGGAAGTAACCACATCAGAAAAACAAACGTTATTAACCTGGATGTAAATTGCAGCAAAAGAGTTGAGCAGCCACAAACTATAGCTTATGTAGCGTGTACAATTGCGTGTTTCTACGCTACACAACAAGAGAATAAATTGTAATTTATCTTTGCTTGTGAATTATGTACTGGAATATGTAATTTTTGGCTCGTGAAAAAGACGGTTTATTTTTGTCACCACAGCAGAAAAAACAACACTTAATGAACCTGGGATGTTAAATTGCGCAAACGAATTGAGCAGCCACAAACTAAGGTTTGTAGCGTGTTACAACAATTGCGTGTTTTTCTCACGCAACAACAACAATGAGAAAAAATTTGTAATAAACCTTCGCTTGTGAAGGGGCTAAAGGAAAATTGTATTTTTGGCGGGTTGAAAAAGACGGTTTATTGGAAGTCACCACAGCAGAAAATACAACGCTTAATCAACCCTGGATGTAAATTGCGCAAAATACTCGACTCACTTGAGCAGCCACACACAAACTACTAGCTTTGTTGCGTGTTTACAATTGCGTGTTTGCTCTATGCTAAAAACTCAAGAGGGAAAAAATTGTATTTAACCTTCGCTTGTGAATTAGGCTACAGGAAAATTTTATTTTTGGGGTGAAAATAGACGGTTACTTGGAGTCACCAACAGCAGAAAACAACGCTTTATTAAAACACCTGGATGTAAATTGCGCAAAAGTATTGAGTCAGCACAAACTAATAGCTTGTACGCGTGGTTACACAATTGGTGTTTCTACGCTAACAACAAGAGAATAAAAAAATTGGCAATTAACTTTGCTTGTGGGAATTATGGTACAGGATATAATTGTAATTTTGGCTGTGGCAAAAAGACGGTTTATTTTTGTCGACAACTAGCAGTAAAAAAACAACGCTTAGTTAACCCTGGATGTAAATTGCGCTAAAGAATTGAGCGGCCACAAAACTTTACTAGCTTTGTAGCATGTTACAATTGCGTGTTCTTCTACGCTACTACTTACAAGAGAAAAAATTGTAAATTAACCTTAGCTTGGAATTAGGCTACAGGAAAAATTGTTTTATTTTTTGGTGGATTGTAGCGCTTCTGAGTCTCTCCACCGATTCGTGACGTGAAAAACTTGCAACGGTTTCTTGGAGTCACCACAGCAGAAAAACAACCGCTACATTACCCCGGATGTAAATTACGCAAACGAATTGATGCAGACCACAAACTACTAGCTTTGTAGCGTGTTGTTACAATTGCGTGTTTTCTAAGTAGTCACTATACAAGAGAAAAATTTAATTAACCTTGCTTGTGCAATTATGCTAAGGAAAATTTTAATTTTTGGCTGTCGAAAATAGACGGTGTATTTTTGTCACCACAGCAGAAAATCAACGCTTAATTATCCCCTGGATGGTAAATTGCCGCTAAAGAAATATTGGTGCAGCCACAAACTACTAGCTTTGTAGCGAGTTAACAGTTTGCGTGTTTTCTACGCTACACAACAGAGAACAAATGTAATTAACCTTCGCTTGTGAATTAGGCTACAGGAAAATTTTTTTTTTGGTGGTGAAAATACAGAACTGTTTTCTTGGAGTCAACACAAGCAGAAAAATCAACGGCTTATTAAAACCTGGATGTAAATTGCGTCAAAAGAAATTTGAGCAGCCACAATGACTACTTAGCTTTGTAGCCGTGCTTACAAATTTGCGTGCTTTTCTACGTACACTACAAGAAGGAAAAAATTATAATTAACCTTGCTCTGTGAATTAGGCTACAGGTAAAAGTTTATTTTTTGGCGGTGAAAAAAGACGGTTTCCTTGGAGTCACCACTGCAGAAAATCAACGTTATTTAAACCCTGGATGTTATTTGCGCAAAAGTAATTTGGAGCAGCCACAAACTACTAGCTTTGTAGCGTGTTACAATTGCGTGTTTTTACGGCTATCCACATCAATACCACAAGAGAAAAAATTATAATTAACCTTGCTTGTGAATTAGGCTACAGGATAATTTTTTTTTTTTGGCGTGTGACAAAAAAGACGGTTTCTTGGAGTCAACCACAGCAGAGAAAAAACGACTTATTTAACCCACTGGATGTATATAATTGCGCAAAATGAATTGAGCAGCCTCAAAACTACTAGCTTTGTAGCGTAGTTACAATTGAGTTGTTTTCTACGCTACACAATACAGAGAAAAAAATTGTAATTAACCTTTGTTGTGAATTCTGGCACAGGAAAATTTTTATTTTGGGCTGTGAAAAAGAACGGGTTTATTTTTGTCACCACAGCAGAAAAACAACGCTTTATTAACCCCTGGATGTAAAATTGCTAGAAAGAAAATGAGACGTGCACCACTTACTATCTAGCTTTGTAGCGTGTTACAATTGCTGTGTTTTTACTACGCTACACAACAATGAGAAAAATTGTAATTATCCTGCGCTTGTGGAATTAGGCTACAGGAGAAATTGTAGATTTTTTGGTTGTTGAAAAAGACGTTGTCCTTGGAGTCACATCCACAGCCAGTAAACAAACGCTAACTTAACCCCGGATGTAAGTTGTCGCAAAAGAAGTTGAACAGCCTAAAATGAGAGTGGTTATTTGTTATTGTAAAAAATCAGCTGTTTCTTTAAAATGATATACACAGGAATGACTAGATCCCTTGGCATATTCAATGTGCTGGTGAGCAGATAGCAATTAATATGTATATGCAGCAGCAATTGAGCACACTGGACTTCAGATCCAATACCCAAAAAAATCAGTAATAGAACATTAAGAGAAGCAGTCTCTGTGAAACTCGCTGAGGACACCCCACAAAATAAAAAAATTTCCAAACTGTATAAAAATAGGTTCTTCAGCAACAATCAGCCGCAGAAGCACCTCCTACTGATCAGTACAGTGGAGCGGTATGAGGATCCCAGCGTCGCACACCCGGGACTTATATAGTGCACGGTGATGTCATCAGAAATCCGACCGGTCTCTGATTGGCTTCATCTCTGCACATGTCATGCAGGCTATGCCCTTCTTCCTCCCAGAGTGCTTTGCCCCATGTAACGCCATGTGCTCGCAGCCATTTTATCAATCAAAAGCACACTTTGTTCACGCGAAGTACCCCAAACTTCGACTTCATTTAGAAGCGAAGTTTTCCTGAAATTCTAAACGAATTCCACTTCGTTAGGATCAATTCGCCCATCTCTATACACAACACTTCTTGTCACAACACTCAATTGCTCCTCTAACAATTCTTGAAGCTTTATCTCTCAGGTCTCACTCTGGTTCCTAGCCTCAGTTTACAGGATAACAGTCTGGCCTAGTACATCTTTGTACACTCTATGGGCTGTCATCTCAGGCCTCCTCTTTACTTTATGTCTCTCTTTTCTCTTTCCATTCTCCCAGGACAGTTCCCCAGTTCTCCTCGCTGCTCTCTCTTAAGTCTACCTGCTTCTTTCTCCTTCTTCTCACTCTCCTCCTCCTGTGAGCTTCCAGGTTGGTGATGTGCCAGTAGTCTGTCTACCATATTGTTGGCTAGTGAGTAGAATGCTCCCACTGCAATAAACTACTTAACTCTGAACACTACAAAAACTAAACTCAGAACTAACTTCCCCAATATGTCAGACTTCCTTTAACAGGATCTGCATCCCCTCCATTTTTCCTTAAACCACCCATGCACCTATTAAAAGTGTTTAGTCAAGTTAATCCCTATCAAACCACATATATATATACACTACAACGCCGTTCGTAGGGGGTGGTCTTACCCCCTACACTTGTACTTGTGGTCTCCCTTGGGCACTTGACCACTAGAGGGCACAATCACTTGTACACTGTTCTGCAATAATAATATATTGCAGAACAAAGTACAATAACAGCTTTCCTATTATTTTCTACCTATGGCTAATAGCATCTTACTGGTAGGATGCTATTTTTGAGCAATTTTCGTTAGGTTTGTAATTGATAATTTTGTTTAGGTTCCATGTCAGCTCTTGCTTATGTCACAGCCTTATGGTAGCTTGATATTTGTCAATGAGTTATTTAGCCAAGTACTTTTCAACGTCAAGATTTCTTGTCACATCCATTCATTGGCCGCTCACAACCTAATGTATGCACACAATTGCTGCCAAAGTCAGTCAACATATAGCTACCCATGGGAATCTTTACAGAAAAAAAACATCCATAATTGCTGTGCTTTAACTACGGAGATGGTAAGGAAACAATACATTAACTTTGAACATTGACACAGTAATACATACATGAATGGCATTGAATGTCTTGTAAGTCAGCATAGCATCTAAGGGGCTAAACTGCAAGATTCATAGAAAGCTAATTTTTTGATATCAGCTGCATATTAAGACCCCTGACAAAGGTGTACGTATAAAGCAACATGTGGAAAGGAGAATCGTCATCTTTCTAGGCAAGTTGGTTTTAGTGCTTTTGGTGAATAGTTGTACTCTCTGTGAACTAAAAATTATGGAGTATCTTTTCATAGAACTCTACATTTTAGTCAGTATTTCCCAGTAGTATTTGTAAGGCAAACCAAGAGTGGATCTAAAAAATATGAAAATGGTTAAAAGTTTTATGTTTTATTATATCTTTTTTTTTTTAAATTATATTTCACTTTTGGTTTTGGGTTACGTGTAATATACAATACTGTCCAAAATGCCCAATTGTGAATGAGGCCTTCCTCTGTTATTTCTCCTGGATGTTCCTGTCCACCTTGTCAATTATACAATATCAATTCAAAAACTGGTCTAAACGTAAGTATAAGTCACCATACCATAAACAACAAGTGCCAATATGAAGTATAATGACTCTCAAATAATTACCATATAAAGAATTTTATTCCAGAAATACATTTAAATACAAATAATTCAGCTATCACAACTGAAACAACTTTAAAAGCATTTAAAAACACAAAATACCCCCCAATACAATATTGGTAACACATCCATCACCTCAAGTTAACAGGCAGTAGATTGGAAAGACACATGATAAGTATACATATAACAGATCAAGTGATCAAAAATGCATCAGACCAAAAAATAATATTAAAAATACAAAACCTATATTTCAATTCATTACCAAAGAGGTGGATATGTCACCAAGTAGGGTATTAGCTTCGACGCTCATTTCGCCGCCAGCTTTTTCAAGAGGCTCTAACTGCCTGTTAACTTGAGGTGATGAATGTGTTACCAATATTGTATTGGGGGGTATTTTGTGTTTTTAAATGCTTTTAAAGTTGTTTCAGTTGTGATAGCTGAATTATTTGTATTTAAACGTATTTTTGGAATAAAATTCTTTATATGGTAATTATTTGAGAGTCATTATACTTCATATTGGTACTTAAACCTTGTCAATTAGACTTATCTCTACACAGTCTAACAACCGACATTGTCAAAACAAATTGTTCATAGACATACATAGCCAATTCATATTATTATGAACACTTCCTAATTTTGGAATTGGAAGCACGTAGCTCAAGAAGGAAGTCCTGTGTGATACTTGGTGGGTATATAAGGTGTGTGATAGACAGTCTGCACACGTATTCCTTGTTGCTGTCATAGGTTAAAAGGGTGGCAGTATTTCTGAAACTGCGCAGTTTGTGAGCAGTTACCACTGTGAATTAACAACATGGCAACTTCAGAGCACCACATGCCATTGATGAGAGGTGGTAAGGGTGGTCCAACACACGTCAGTGGAGCAGCTGACTACCGAAATGAACCAGAGGGCCACTAGACATGTCACAAACAACAGTTCACTGAACCCTGCTTCATTTGGGGCTTTAAAGCAAACGGATGGCCACTGCACCTCTTATTATTGCATTATTAGAAGATACTTTAATTTTCCTGACAGTAATGGAATTGGACTTCCGCTGATTGACAAAGGGTTGTCTTCTCCAATGAGTCACGTTTTCTGCTTCATTAAAACACACAAACACCCTGCAACCATTGCTGGAAGAACTCAAGCTGGTGCTGGTGACGTTATGGTCAGGAAAATGTTTTTATGTCAGTTTTGGAGCCAACTCTCAAATGATTTGAATATGAATTCATCCTTGCAGATCACATTCACCCATATTATCTTCCCTGGGGTGAATGGGATCTTTCAGCATGACAATGCAATATGTCACACGGCTAGAAATGCCCAACATTGGTTAGAGGCACATGAACAAAACTTCCAAGTACTACCCTGGCCCCCTTGGTCCCCAAACTTGAGCTCAATTGAGCATCTATGGGCCCAACTCAATCATCGTGTTTGCTCTAAGGATGCTTATCCATGCAGCCTCCTGCAGTTGAGGAACGCAGTCAGCATGGCTTCAGATACCTGTGGTAACCGACTAGAACCTTATTAAATCACTCTGGGTCCGTCTAGCTTCTGTCCATGCTACACATGGAAATTATAATAATATATATAGAATAATAATATATAATAATTAATATAATAATAACTTGACTGCATAATATCATAAAGAGTAGGAACATGACCCCTTAATAAGAGGGGAATGGTATCACTCATGTGTTAATTTATTTATATGATTCAAAGATAAATAATAGAGGCTTGTAAAAAAAAATATACGCCTGCACTGTTACTTTATGGGGAATATTCAACAAGACTTATGGGAAAAGAGCTGGAAGTGTCTTCAATGCCCTCTATTGGGTGTAACAGTCCTCAAGTCACATCTGACTCACTGAGCCTTGCATTGAGAAAGGGATTAAAGCCATGCCAGTTTTCTTCATCTGCATACAGCTGTTTTGGGGTGTTTGCCCTTCACCAGTGCAAAATAGAACTAAATGGCTGTTTACGTGAGAAGTGTTGAATGTGGTTCAAAGGGGGTGAAGTATCATAATAGGGAGAAGCACCATGGAATCTTACTAGCTGGCTAGGGGAATATATGGGGAATATAAATACTTAATAAACAAGATATGTCATGAGAAGCTGCAGGTCCTCTTTTCATCACAATAATTCACCAAGAAAACTGTATACATGCTATACCCTTACCTGCAGTGCTGTTGACCTGTCTCCGAAGCCCACGCTATCACACTTTTAGTTTGCTTATCGTGTAGTAGTATAAAAACAGATTGACCACATCATGCTGAGTTTTAAAATTACATTAAGTTCTATCACTATTTTTCTTTTTTCTTATGGCACAATCCTCACTGGGAACTAAATTGCTTTTTGTTTACTCTGGATTCCATTTTTAAAAAAAGATAAAAACAAAGTTGGTATACTTTTAGGCTTACAACAACACTTTTTCTTCCTGTTCATACAATGTAGTTTATCATAATGTTTAGTAGCTGCCCCCAGGGTTTCTGTTTCAAACACAAATGTGCGTAAACTTATCATAAGAGATAAAGGAAAGCTGGGTTCTAAACTTATTAATAGAGTGCTCTGAAGATATGCAAACAGTATGTTCTCAGGCAGGCTGATAAGCCTGATGCAACCTGATAATACACCACAAATTTGATATTAAATGACATGGTGATTTTTTCATATTTATCCAATATCTCAAGTATAAGCACATGAATTTTAATAGATGAATATCAGAGAATTATTATACTTGTATTGTAAATACATAATCTATACAGATTAGGAAAATTCTTATAAGAAAAACTGCTAACGTCCATGAAACTTTTAGTAGTTTAAAAAACATAAGCTTATTCAGGGTCTTGAATAGTAATAACAGTGTACAAGTAAAATCTAGATGAAGTAGTGGCACAATATATGTAGCACAGGTACATGTAGCATAGTAAAGAGCAGTACAGTATATGTAAACATACTTTATAGGAAATCACTGGTGCTCACTTGCTGTGTTGATTATTAAAATCTCTCAGCACAGGTGTTGTACAAGAAAGACAAAAAGAAAGCGCAACTGGGCTCACAACTTTTCACTCCATGTCATACAAGTTTACAAAAATGTTTATAGCTCAGGGTTTGTTTAAAAATGTGCTAGAATCTCGTAACAGCAAAAGTTATGGTTAAAACATTTAGGGAAAAATAAAACAGCTAGCTCCAGGCAGGCCTGCGCTTTGCGTCACACATTGTAGTGACTGGGAATATTGATAATACCTGTATAAGCCATGAAAAAGGGCGTGTACAGGAATTATTCCTACTTGTATTGAACACAAGCCTATAAGATTAGAAATTTTATAAGAATGCGTGGATCAATGCTTTATTTATCCGGTCTAAATTTATACATGTCGTTCTCGTAAGGTGCCCCTGACCTCTCCTCCACTCTAGACAAGCAGCTATGGTAAATATTGTAAAGTTAGATAAGTGTACAATATGTGTAGCACAGTTATAAAGCAGTACACTACAGCTAGCACCGGTAGAGAGCTGAAGAGTACTTATTGAACAGGCAGAGAGTACTGTAGTATAATACACGCAGCACAAGTACAGTATATGTATACATACCTCCCAACTTTTAGAGAGGGCAAAGAGGGACACTTCAGGCCATGATTTTCCCCAACCCTCCCCAAAAAAACGAATTAACCCCGGAATCCCTCTCCCCGCCCCAAAAACAAATGGCATCTAGTAGGCCCATCCCCTCAAACCCCAAACCTCCCCTAAAAAAAACTCCCTCCAAGCGCCAGCGTCGAAAAAAACGCGGTTTAGGGGGTCAAAAAGATGTATTTTTTAAAAAGGGTGATGTATTCTTGTACATAAACCCCTACAAATTGCGGAGACAAATATTCTATGGATGATACCACTATATAATGGTCAAAAGTGCCACATAATCCCGCTATACGGGGGGAAATATCCCATATTGTTACGACAAAACCAAGATAATAATGATACCATATACAAAGATCAAATAATAAACCCTTTATGACCCCATATCACCACCACACAGGGGAAAATTTAATACCACATAACCCTGCCCCACTTTAAAACCCCACAGTAATGAAAAAATCCCACAATCCATGACCTCATATCCCCACCACATGTGACTAAATAATATCAACATCATGCCCAAAAATTCACCAGCAATGGGGGACTAAATAATATGAAATAAATGCCCCAAAATTACCCCCACATAGTGATGAAACCTCCAACTATTCCCCAACATATAAAACCCACATCATGTATCAAAAAGCCTCAACCATAAACCAATATCACTACCAATGGATTGAAAATAATTTACACCTTTTGCCCACAATTACCACCACATAGTAAACAAATAATCCCTTTCCACACCAGGGCCCTACACCCACCACCATATAGTCACTAAATAATACCCCCCCACACCATTCAATACAGAATAGGAAAATGGAAAAAATGAAACTTAATTTTTAATGAATAATCCACTTTTTAAAAATAAATGGAGCTACCTTTAGTCCAAAGATCCTGGGGGCTTCTAACTATAAAGCCCAAGCCCACGCACAACAAAAGTATAAATTATTTGGTTCTTTGTTTCAATACTGCAGTTTAATACAAAAACAGGGGACAGCCGACCCTATAAACAATCAACTTTAAAGCCCTAAAAAATCCTTTTGCATAACCTCGGGAAAAATCGCCCCCAAAACCCAACCTCCCGATGGAACCTTTCCATAAAAATCTGAACACGTTCCCAAAAGAAGCTTAATAAACGGTAAACATGACTATTAAATTATACATAAAAATAAAATTTAAAAGACAAGCTCTATTATGGCTTGTGATAAAAATTTAAAACAGTTATGGTTTTGGAAGGGGGAAAGGAAAAAAAATAAAAAATAAGAAAGGAAAGGGTTGGCATTTCCCTCTGTGAATTCTATAGGGTTACAGAAAAAAAACCCTTTTCAACAAGTCCCCCCCCTTTTTCCTAAACCTGTGACCTCATGTTTGATATTTTGATTGATTTTTCCCCCTTTGGGGCAGAGTTCTTCTTTATATTTTTTGTGTGTTTAGAAATCATTTCTTATTAATTATGATAAACCCAAAAATGAGTGAGCCCCAATTTGTATCTCAGCCCTTTAATAGGGCCCCACATGATGCTCGTCACTTCCTGGGGCTGTCAGAAACTTTATAGGGACAATTCGCCTCATCTCCATTATATCAGGTGAGAGATATAATTTATAGAAATTCATTGGGAATTAGACACAGTTTTTAATGGTTTATTGTTTCTAAAACCCTTTCGCAAACTACCCATCATTCTGGCAATCTCTCTCTTCTCTTTCAACCCCATCCATCATCCATCATCCATCCCATCTGCGGCCTGTGATGTAATGGAATGATTGGTTTTAACTCCACCAGTCCTCGCATAATTTTGTTTTACCTAGTGTGTACAGTATTACTGAGTTCTAGACCCCCCCTTTTATTTGAATACATACCTTATTTAGGAGCCGCAGAGCTGAGTTTTTTGAGGGTTTGCAGTTAGTGGTGGGGTAAGTGCTTGTGTCTTAGGCTCCTACTGTGTCCTTTTTTTGTGTTGGGTTTTTTCTGTCTTATCTCCTTTCGTTATTTCTTTTTTAAATGTTGGCCTTCCTTTTATGTAAAAATTGGTCGTCGTCGCCGTCCATTCTTCCTCAAACCCTGATAAACTCCCTCCTATCCCCAAAACCCATTCCCCCACTGTCATCTACCTATCAGTCTGTCTAAAAAACCCAGGGGGACATGTATGATTTTGGAGCTCGGCGTCTTTTTTTTGCGCCTTAGTAGTGTAGAAAAGCGCCTGATCTATGAACCTGTTCTACTGCGGGTATAGATTTAGCACTTTTGGTACAAAGCGACGTTTCAGGTCAGGTAAACCACTTTTTAAAGCAGTAATGGCTGTTTTCCCATTAAAAAAGTCAAAAAAGTTAGCTTCTTTCGGTTTTGTAGTGTAAAGCCTCCAGCCGCCCCCAAATCTTAGGCGATTACAAAGACCCGCGGTTCCCTCTGTAATGCACCAAATATTGGGGTGCGCATGGTTAAAAAAGAGTGAACGGGGGGAATGCGGCAGTTTTAGATAAAAAAAGGCGCCTATACGGGGGGCGCCCGTTCCCCTGTGCCTCTGTATTATCCACCAAATATCCCCCCATTAATTATTATTATTCAACCACTCTATTAAAATACCCAAAACCCATTTATTCTCCTATCATCTGATACATTTAAATGAGGTTCAGAGCTTAGCTTCTGTGTGGTGTCTTTTCCTTGAAATTTCCCACGGGAAAGTATGAATAAAACCCAAACTTGGTGTGCCATGGAAAGGGGGGTGGACTTTTCTTGTCAATGGATATATCCTACAAGTCTGAGTTGCCCAATCACGTGTAGAATTTTTGGGACCATTATAAAATAAAATTTTAACCCCCAGTTGTAAAATTTTACTTAACTTTCCGGAGAAAAAATTAAAGAACCACATGTGCAGAGTTTTGTTGTTGTTTTTTAGGGGGAAAATATTGGTAAATCAGGAGAGGAGAGGGATGGCTTCTCTTGTCTTCCTTTTGGTTCAAAAGGTTCCGGATGATTATGATAAAAAGGGGATGTTCAGGATTATAGCCCCCCATTTATTGTGACATCAAGCTGAAGGTCCCTGTATAATCTTTTCATTGGCTTGGGATGCTGTGTGAGTTAATTGAATGAAGCTACCCCCCGCTACCATGACATAATTTTATTCAGTTGAGGGTTGCAAAAAGGGTTGTAGAAACTAAGTACCCCCTTGGGGCCCCTTTTATAAATGAGGCCAAATACCTTTTGACGGCGGCCGATACAGGCGTTTTTCCCCGCAGTGACACCAAAAGACGTCACTGTAGAAAAAGGGGGTATTGCAGCTCCCGGTGCCGCAGCGGGTTTTGGAATAGAGTGTAGTTACCAGCTCCGTTTCTGGGGCGTCTCTTTAAGGGCTGGAAAAGAGGAAACCTCGATTCTTCCCGCTTAATCCTTTGATTGTGGGTCCGTATCCACGGATAACAAAGGGGCATTGCCCTCTCAATCGGTGGTCGGGACTCCAGTAACCGTGGACCCCGGGGAACGTTGAACAGTTAACCTGGGTACTCTAGATCCCCTGGTTTTTATAAAAAAGCCTGCGTCAGGGCACATGTCTACTGACAAAAAGGGTGATGTTTTTGCATACTTAATATGTTATACATTACTAAGTGTAAAAGAAAATCTTATCCCTTAGGGCTTGTTCACACAGAATTTTTGAATCCATTTTGGATCCGAAAATCGTATCCAAATACGTAGCGGCGAGCGGATCCTAAACAAATCCAACACATATCCAACATGCAGGTGCGTGTTTGAATGCAGGGATGCACCCCCGGGTTTATTATAGGGCTCCCGCTGTATCTTTGGGACCAAAAAAAAGACATGTTAATTCTTAAAATGGATCGAAAGACAATCGGTGATCATCGTCTGAAGCGGAAACGTGTTTTACATTTCAAGCAGAGAAAATCACATCTCATTGTTAGTGCAAGTTAGGTCTGTTTAAAAGTAAAAACACCAACACACATCCAAAAAAAGTTTGTTTACACTGACCCAAGACACCGTTTTTGAACAATCCCTTTGTGAGATTTTTAAAGTAAAAGAAAAAAAATTATAAAGTGTAGAAAAAATAAAATAAAAAATAAAGTTATTGTGCATACATTCACAAAAAAAAAAATCCCCACATATATTAGGTATCTCACGACGTAATAATCTATAGAATACATCTAACAGGTTATTTAGTGTGAAATGTAAATGGTGTAAAAAAAGTTATTAAAAAGAAAAAATAAATAAAAGAATTTTAAAAAATTCAGCAGTAATTTATTGGTAAACTATGCCCCAAAAACACAATTTCTCTCTCATACAACTGCATCACTTTCAGATAAATTTTTGGGTTAACATAAAGGGGGAAAAAAAAAATACAAAATTTAGTGATCAATAAATACTTTTAAGGATTGGGGTTAAAAATTTTTTGCAGTCAGTATTTACCTTGATCTTAATCTTCGTTTGATACAAGAAGTATTTAGCAAATTTTTTTGTGTTTATCCCCTTTTCCCCAAGGATTGGCAAGAGAGATGGAGAAAGTAGGAGAGTGTTTTGAAGGGTGTGTTTTGGAGTTTCGGGAGGGTTTTGGGGGTTGGGAAAAATGTGTACATTTAAAAAAGTTTATGGCATTGAGGGTTTCAGTGGGTGGAAAAATTGAGCAAGATCCCAGTAACAGAGCTCCTTTTTGGGGCAAATTGATCAATCCGTCTAATCTGTGAGGTGTAAGCTTGTAGACCCCTGTCTAAACACATAATAAATGTGGGTTTAAAGTGTACATCAGTATTTAGGGGACATAGGTGGACAATCTGTCAAAAACGACAATAAATTTGTCTTTTGTATCTGATGGGGCATCAGAAAATGAAAATAAAAAGGGATACAGAGGGTTTTTGGTTATGGGTGGAATGAGATGTGGAACAAGGTGAAGATGGGTTTGGTGCATTGATTAGTTCAGTCCCCTTGTAAATTGTTAAAAATTTTTCTTTTAAAAGGAGGGAAAGAAGGCGATTTTGGACTATGAACTCTGGGGGAGGGGATGAGGAAAAAAGGGAGGAAAAAGGGGTGGAGAAGGTGGAGGTAAACATCTGGAGGATAAGGAGGAAGTTTTAGCATAAATTTTGGGAGGGGAGGAGGTGGTGGGGATGGTGAAGTAAACATCTGGAGGAGGAAAGGTGGGGGAGGAAGGAGAATGTAAACATTGGGAAAAGGAGAAAAGGAGCGTAAACTCTAAAGAGGTGGTGGGGAGACGGAGCAAAAACTCCGGAGGGGGAAGAGGTGGTGAAATGGAGTGGTATAAACATTGAATGGGAGGGGGGAAGAAATGGAGCGCAACATCGGGGGGAAGTAGAGGAGAAAAATGTGGAGGAGGAGGGAAGAAAGAAGAGGAACATCTGGAGGAGGAGATAAAGTGGGGGGAAGTAGAAGAGAAACATTGGGGGGAAGTAGAGAAAAACATTTGGAGAAGGAGGTAAAAAAAAAAGGAAAAATCTGGAGGGGAGCATAAAATGGGGGAAGTGAAGAGAAAATTGGAGGAAGTAGGGGATTACTTTGGACGAGGGGCTTGCTAAGAAAATATGAAATGCAGCTATTTAGTGTTCTGTATGTATATTTTATTCGTATTAAAAATTTGTCTGATAAACCCCATATGATTATGATGTGTTGTATCATTTTTTGTTAGTAAGAATTTCTATTTCTGTAAAAAGCAATACTGTTATTTTTTTACGGCGGAAAGAAAAGTTGTGTTATTTGGCCAGGCCCCCTAAAAAGGTTAATTATAGAAAAAGAACTATATTTTATGCAGTTTTGGATTACATTCTGTCTTGTAGGTTTAGATAGGGTAATTTTCAAGTGTGGTTTTGATAAGTCCTTAATAAATTTTAAATTATTTTATGGGCCTTTTAAAAGGGGTTTTCCATACAGACATTGTGACATATAAAAAAAGTCCCTTTACTGTGATCTAGTAGGTTTTTGAACTCCTTTAAAAATCAAGCCTTTTTTCCTTAAAAAAGCATTTGGGGCTGGTTCACATCTGGGCTGGAGGTTCTGTTTGGAGCCTCTGTCGAGATTCAGCCAAAATAGCAGAAAAAAGGGAGCACCCCCTGCTCTGCCCTTGCTTCCTTTAAAAAAAATGAAAATCAAAACAAACCCCCATGGGACCCCATTGTAGTAAAAGGAGCCCCCCTTTGGGTTTTGTTTATGTCCTTTTTGTAATGGGGGAGGAGGTTAGGTAATTCTAACTGATTTTGTAGCCCTTTAAGATCACAATTATTTCTGTTGGCTGCAGATATAATTAAAAGGGGGGCAAGCAGTAGTAGATCTACTTTATAGGATGGTGTGAGCGGGTGTATGGGGTCTTGTGTGAGGAATTACAGGTAACAGAAAATATTTATATTGTAGAAAAAAAAAAGAAAAAATGGATACCACCATGGTCATGGAGGGCAGTGTAAATTTTTCCAAGAAAAAGGGTAGGTTTTTTAACTGCTGTAGCCCATTGCCCAGAATCCCTGGGGATGTCAGAGACCTCTTCACTTACTAGAGTCTCTTTAATAATTTAGTCTCCCTTAATGTGAATATCTGAAATTATTGGGAATGAGAATTTTATGTTTTTTGTCCTTGAGAGGAAGAAATAGAGACAGAAGGAGTGGAGGAAAAAATGAGAAGGGAAACACAGGAAGAGGAGAGAAAAAAGAGAAAGATCAGGAGGAGAAAAATCAGAAGGAAAAAAGGAAAAAAAAGTTTTAGGGGGAGGAAAAATCAAAGGATAAGAAGGAAAAGAAAGATCGGAGGGGGAACATAGAAGCAAAAAGCTAAAAAGGGGAGGAGGAATAGAAAAAAAAATACGAAAAGGGTCTATTCCTGTGTTACATGTATGTATTTTTTATTATTTAGTATTAAGAATATTGTTGGGTACCCCTTTGATATTGATGATAGTTTTTCATTTTTTTTTAGTAAGAATTTTTTATTCTGTATGCAATTGTTATTATCTCCATCGGCGGTGAAAGATGTCTATTGGCCCAGGCCCCTAAAACGGTAAGTATAGAATATTTCTATTTTTCTGTGGGGTTACGTTTACCTTCTGGCTTGTAGGGTTTTTAGAGGAGTAATCCCCAAGTCTGAGTTTAGTATAATCCCATATGGGGATCTTGGTAGAGGAATTCCAAGTAAAAAACTATGTTTTTTGTAGAAGAAGAACAAGCGATGGGTACCACCCCGGATCTGGAGACAATGTAAATTTATACAAGAACGGGCGGTTTATCTGCTGGAGACCATTGGCCCAGACCCTTTGGGATGTTAGAGGGCACCCCTCCACTTACTAAAGCTTCTTTCCAATATATGTCCCCAAATTTCTTGAAAATGAGAATTTATTTTTATAGAGGGCAGTTTATGTTTATGTTAATTTGGAGGAAAATATAGAGATGGAAGAAGGGAGGGGGAAAAGGAAGGGAAACATCAGGGAAAAAGGGAGGTTTAAAAAAATGGAAGAGACAGATGGGGGAGGATAAAGAAATCAGGGGTATTTTGGGATTTTTTATGTATGTTTTTTAGGTTGAGCGTTTTTATCGAAAAGTTGAAATCTGCAATGTTTTTATGGTGATCGAAATTTCCAGATCATGCGTTAATTTAGGTTTTAATCTGTGCATGATCTATTAAGATCGGCCTTTTTGGCGGCTTCAGTAATTTTGGCGGCAGCCAAAATGAGATTACTGAATAGAGCAGGGGGAGTAGTGTGTGAGACGTCATGACTTGGGATGTGTATGGTTGCGATTGGCTGGAAAAATAACATGACCTCGTTTTACATAGAACAGGTTTCCGGTTTCAGCCTTCAGTGTCTCTCAGCGGGTTCATAGGGATTAGGACGTTGCGTTCTGCCTGTGGCAAAAAAGCTCAGCGAATTAGTCTTTTTCTGACACAGAGAAACTTCTACTATTAGCTGTGATCCTTCCAATTTATTTGATTAGGGATTTAACATTTTATGTGTTAGCTAGAGTATTTTAAAGCAGGATCTACACTGTAAATTCACGGCGGTGCGGGCGGGAGGGGGGGGGCCGCGGGCGAACACAGACAAGCTATATATATAAAGAAACACTGGATAAAGTTCACCAGAGACTTATGTAGACATTGTAGTGGAATATCTTTTTATTAACTGTTTGCTATTGAAATATTTCTGGTTATTGGGCAGCCTGAACATATATTGGAATAAAACATAATTTCTAGTAAATGCAGGTACTTTGTTAGCTGCAAAACTCACTTTTATTATCAGTATACATTGCAGATAGGTGTTCAATTATACCCATTACACCTGTGGACTGTTGATATTATCCCACCTTGCATTAAATTACAAACAGCAATCTGGTAGTCAGCACATGGTTGTTTGTTGCCAAAATACCGTGTATCGTACGGAAAAACATCACAGTTACGTAGTTTTTTGACTTTGCGCACCCCAGCACTGTTCATTGACGCAGCAATCTAGTAAAATCTTTAACAGCAATTCTTATCACCACAGCGGTGATTGAAAGTGCAAAAATACCCGTTTATTATATCAAAAACATAACAGTTACGTGTTTTTTGACTTTTTGCGCACCAGCACTGTTTCATTGGCGCAGCATCTACATAAATTCTTAAAACAGCAATTCTATATTAACCACAGGTGAGATTGAAAGGTGCAGAAAAATACCATTTCATTATATCAAAAACATAACAGTTACGTGTTTTTTGGACTTTTGCGCACCCAGCACTGTTCATTGACGCAGCATCTAGTAATCTTAAAAACAGCAATTCTTTATTCACCACAGGTGAATTGAAAGGTGCAAAAATACGTTATATTATATTCAAAACATAACAGTTAGTGTTTTTTGACTTTTGCGCACCCTGCACTGTTCATTGAGCAGAATCTACATAAATATTAAAACAGCAAAGCATTCTATATTCACCCACAGGTGAATTGAAAGGTGCAAAAAATACAGTTTATTATATAAACATAACAGTTACGTATGTTTTTGACTTTTGCGCACCCAGCCCAAGTTTCATTGACGCCAGTCATCTAGTTAATCTTAAAACAGCAATGTCTATATTCACCACAGGTGAATTGAAGGTGCAAAAAATATCAGTTTTATTATTTTCAAAACATCTAACTGTTAGAGTTTTTTTTGACTTTTGCGCCACCAGCACCTGTTCATTGACTCAGCATCTACGTAAATATTTAAAAAGCAATTATATATTCACCACAGGTGAATTGAAAGGTGCTAAAAAATACCGTTATTATACCAAAAACAAACAGATACGTGTTTTTTTTGGACTTTTGACCAGTCCAGATTTGTTGATTGATAGACACCGTGCAGTTAATTTGAATCCAGCAATTATGTTTTGATTATTAAGAGGGATTGAGAATAGCTGTGATTTGCCGTCTTTTTACATAAGAGACTTCCAAACTATTCAATACCTTCTAATTTTTTATATTTCTGAACATGGAGCGAAATGCATGGTGGTTAAGCGAGCAAAGAGGGGGGGTAGCACTTGGAGGTGAGGTTCGAGAGAAGGTTGGCTCCTTTCCAAGTGCTGGCGGACAACACGCATGCATGCGGATCTGTCAGTTGCAGGACCGTCAGGCCCTGTCATCGTGGGTCTGGGCTGTGAATCTAAGTAACGAACATCGTCGCCAAATCTGTTCCTTCAGTGGTTAATGCAACCAGCATTAGCAGTCTATACCTCTCGTCCTCGCAGTCACGGCACAAAATGTCGTCATCAGCATCATCAGGCAATCTGTCTCCTACTGAAGACAGCCAAATGTCAACTCGTGTACCCACCATGTGGATAATCCCATTTTCTGAAGACCTTTTTGAAGACAAAATGCGGTTGGGGTCAGAAGGCATGTTAAAAGATCAAGAGGCCAAAAAGGATGATTTCCTCTGCTCTGACGCAGTTATGATGCCATCAGAAGGAGGTATTGAGGAAGGCCGGTTCAATCGCAAAATCCCGGCGCGGTCGGCAACGCCTTGCAGGTGCCCTTGCTTGTTAGCCGCAGCTTTTGGATGCAGAAAGGTCAGGACGACCAAGTCACCCTGTGTTGATTTGTGATGTCGATGGTCGACATTGCGGATCCATCCTGGTTTCTTTTCCGCAGGAATTGCTTGCGATGCGAATTCATCAGTGGACGAGGAGGAAGACGATGGGGTAGTGTCAATACGATCCCGCACAAAAAGTGGAGCCGGTCGCAGAAGTCGCAGTTATGATTCCGCCAGCACGGTTCAGCGCAAAACCCCGCTCCTGTTATTGCAGTCAAAAAGGTCCAGGACCTCTCATGCCTGGGCCATTCTTTGAGCAAGCCTTCTGATTAACCAGCGATGTCAATGCGCCTTGCCGTATAACGGCATAAGTAGAGGCAAGAACTTAAGTGGTTAACCACCACCAACCATGTTGAGGTCACATGCAGCGAAATGCATGAGGTTGAAAAATGGGGGAAACACTGGCCAATAAAAAGGGCCTGACCGACGCGGGCCTCCAACCACTGTCACACATCTGTCATCCGCGCATCCTCTCCCTCCGGTCCTCCACCAAGACGTTCCTCAGCTGCCCATGTCTCTCAGAGTCATGCTCAGGGATCAGCCACCCGCTTCAAAGCCTCCACGTCGCCAAGTACACCAGCACCACCAGAAGACCATCTACCCCTTTCATTCGCCAGTTTGAAAGACCTGCATGCCGTACAGCGGCAGTTTCTATGCAAGCCGGCCTTCTGTTCTTCCAGGTTTGGGTTGCAGAAGCAACACTTTTAACCCAAAAATATCCAAAGCCAAAAGCCTGAATGTCGGCGCATTGCCAGGCTTTTGGCCTTGGAAATGTTTTGCTTTTCCGTTTGGTGGACCACAGATGGGTTCCGCCACATCCTGGCCCTCGCTTTGCCCCAATACCAGATGCGAGCAGGCATATCTTTGCCAGGGAAAAGCCGTCCTGCCTGGACAGCCACGTGTCATCTAAATTTCAAGCGCGTTGTCTGCAATCTGTGTCCGGAAAAGTCCATTCACCACGACACGATGACTAGTAAGCACGGCCAAGGCCCGCTATATCTCTGTGACAGCTCACTGGGTGAGCTGGGTGGATGGTCTCTGGGGCGGGATGGTGACGGTGGTTCAGGCTCGGCGCACGCTCTTTCAAACGCAGGGATGGTGCATGGCTCTTTCCCCCAAGGTCCTCTGGGTGGCATCACGTGCCACTAGAGACACCTAGGCCGTGATGAATAATCTGCCTTGGAGACCGTCCACACACAGGTCAGGAGCTCGTGGACGCTCTAAGGCAACTGAGGGAACGAGCGCTGGTTGGGTGACAAGAACCTTGTGCCGGGAAGGTGGTTCGATAACGGGCAAATTCTGCGGGGCCGCCTTAAGTCGGTAGGTGGAGACCCCCTTGCTGGCACTGTCATGAACCCCTTGTGTCAGAAAATTTCTAAAGAGTACGGGTTTGGGACTGCCTGCTGAAAAGGGGGCTGAGTCTGAGTTGACTTCCCGTTCGCCCCTGCTTGCCCCGGGCCTGGCTGGTTGCAGCGTCAGCTGGGCCCTTCCCCTCAACCGTCTATTGTTGAGTGGCAACAGCGGGAATTTCCCACCCCCCACATGCCCCAGCGATTTTTGGCGCGGAAATGCCTTACGCGTACGAAGTGAACGGGCCTGACAAGCAGCGGTCGGACCTGGGGTGTTAAACCCCGAGAGGGAGGCAGGTGAAAGAGTTGCCCCACCCTTCCCCAGTTTTGAAAAAGCCCCAAAAATGGTCGGCGGACATGCCTTGTCAGCATGGCATTGTGGTATCTTAGTTCTGGAACGATCGTTGGACATTAAAACAACAGGTCCGCCAGGAGGGGGAGGAGACGGACACGTGGGACACGGACCTTTCTCTCCGTCAAATACAAGGCCCGCTTTTCCCACAATTTCATCGGTCTTCATTGGCAGTGGTTGGGGGGGTCCAAGAGGCAAGGTGGGCATCGTTCGGGGTGCATCCTCAGGCAAGTCAGGGTTGTTGAAGCTGTGCCGGAGGCAGCGGGGGAGGGGAGGAGGAAATTCCCAACACCCTGTTACCCACGTCCCGCTTTAAAGAGGTTGGCGCGTTTGAGGCGGGGAGGAAATGGGAAAATAGTTTGCTTTGTTTCCCCCCGACCCAGAGGTTGGGAAAAAAGGCTCCATTCTCACATGGTGTTGGTGCTCCCTTTCCCCCAAAAATGATCCTGCATTAAGGCCATCAAAATGAACAAAAGTTACTGGGTGGCCCCCCTCCCGGACCCGGGGCAAAACAAAAAACCCGACTTTCCTTCCCCCCACCCAAAAAGAGAGTAAAATGCAGGAATGGGGACTTTTCTGATTTATCAAATGGGAATTTTTTCTGCTTCACGTTCCCCCCAAAAGTAGGTGGACAACATCAGCGAGTGAAGCAGTAGGTGCCAAATAGGCTTTTGCGGCAGCAGCAGGCAAGGTGGGAGGCTAATGGGTGACCTTGGCAATCTTTGTTTACCCCCTCACCAAAGCATGCAATCAGGGCACAATCCAAACACGAGTCAGCCTTAAGTCATGGTGACGATTCGGGTTCCACCGTGTTTTTGCATGTGTTTTGGACCCAATAGCTTCTGGGTTCCAAAATGGACGAATGGGGCCCGGTGGTCCCGGCCTGAGGGGTTGTCCCGCCAGCAGCCGGTCATATTGAGCGGCTTTAGCCAGTGGGGAGTCATTAAGACAAAAAGATCCCGGTTTCCCGATAATGTGGATCGTTGACTTTCATCAAGATGATCAGGTGGATCTTGGATGTTGTGGCCCCCAATTGCCAGGTCACCCTTAGTTGCCGTTACTTCACATTTTCCCTTTTTAAAAAGAATGGGCCCCTTGAAAATTTTTTTTTTAAAAGATCATTTTTACGCATTTTTTTCTCTTTTCCCCCGTTCATTTTGCTGGTTTTGCTGTGGGAGATGTAAAACAAGCGGTTTCAGAC
>JAODAL010050861.1:0-27091 GCA_025379985.1 Phyllomedusa bahiana | reverse complement strand
AGAATTTTTCAAATTCCTTTCCCTTTTATTTTCCTTTTCCCTTGTCCTTTTCCCATTTATTTTTACCACCTCATTATATTGTTTTTTTTCTCTATTTGTTTTTTTTGGGGAATTTTCCAAAATTTTTCCTTTTCCAAGTTTTTTTTTTTTTGGAAAATTGATTTTTTTATTAAAAATCGGGAATTAGCCTTATATGTCTGTTTTCGGGCTAATTTTTGTTTTTTTTAATTTTTATACCCAATTTCATTTTTTTTTAAAATTTTAAATTTATTCTTGTTCTATATCTGTAAAATTCGGGGGTCCAAAAAAAAATTTTTAAACTATTGCATAAATGTCTCTGTTTTCTCTGATACTTTGTTTGAGTTATCTGTTTTTTCTCCACAAGAAAAAGTCAAAAGGGCTGTCATGAAAAAAGTTATTGATTTGTCTGAAACCCCACAAAGCATAAAAACAACTTTCTTGTTTTCCGTACGAAGGGGGCCTATAAACTTTAAAAACCCCCTATGGAATAATTTTTTCCCCTTCCCGATTAGAATTACAATGATTTACAGAAATTCTGCTCACCCTTTTTTAGCTGTAAAAATTTTGGTAAGTCAATATGCACTTTGTAAACGGCGCCCCAGGATAAGAAGCTTTCACAATCCTCTTCACTCCCCCCGCATGTTAGGCAGCAGCTCAGGTCCCCCCGACAACAGTCTGAATGATTCGGGAAAAGGGTTTAATTATGGACAAAAAAACTTACTATAATAAGTTTTCCTCGGGGGCCCTTTGTAGCGCTTTTAGAAGAAAAAATAGAAGTATTAAAATTTTAAAAATCTCACTAAAAACCCAAATTTTTTCCTTTTGTTTATTTAAATAGAAAAGGGAAGGTTTACCCCTTTTCACAGTAAAGCTTGATGTTCCTCAGGCAGTGCTTGAAAACAAATTTTCTAAACACCCCATCTTTAAATACCCCCGGGTGATACAAACTGAGGTTGGGGTTTTAATAATGATTTTCCTATTTTTTTTCAAGGGATATTTACACAATTTTTTGGTTTTCCATTTTTTCTGCCCAGTAAAAAATAAATACTATAAAATTTTTATTTAAAAATGAAAAATTTTATGATATATTTTTTTTTAATCAAATTTTTGTTAAAAACCTTTTTAAAAATATTTGCGATGTTTCTAACTACCCGCTTAAAAGAACTTATTTTTATATCAAAAAAAATTTTAAAAATATCAAAAATTTTTTTTTTTTTATTTTCCCAAAAAAACCTCCCTCATGGAGGGGCTTTTTTGACCCAAACTGAACATTTTTTTTTATTGCTTTAAAACGGTGCACTGAAAAATTTTTAAAATTTCCCCCCCTGGATGTTTATCTAAAAAAATGTCGGGTAAACTATGCAAATAAATTTTTCCCTGCCTTTAAATTTTATCTTGATTAATTAAACCCACCTTTAAATTTTGTCCCTTTTTACTGTACTCCGCACATACATGGGAATCAAATAGATTAAAAAAATGATGAAAAAGTAAAATGCGTTTTTTTTCTAAATTCTTTTTTGGACTAGTGATTTAAAAAATTTTTTTCCCAACAAACAAGGGCAACTATTTAAAGGCCTTATGTCCAAAAATTTAAATTTAAATCCTTTTTTCTTTCCCCTGGGTTTTTTTTTTGCTCTTCCCCCATGTTTTCTTTAATTTTGAAGGGGCAATTTTATTTTTTTTGTTGGGCCCCTTAAAAAAATTATATGTGGTTTTTCAGGGAGAATTGGGTATTAAAACGGTCCCTTTTTTTTAAAAAATTTCCAGTGTTTTTTTTTTTTAAAAAATTCTCTAAATCCCTGTGTTGTGAATTAAAAGTGGGTTTTTAAAATTTTAAAAATTTTTATTTCCTTTTTTTCTAAAATTTTTTTTTTTTTTGCAATCTAAATTATTTCTGTTTATATTTTCAGTTTTATTTTTGCCCCTCTTAAAAAGCTTCCCCCCGGGTTTTCCCTTTCTTTAAGAAATTTATCAGTTAATAAAATTTGTTGCTCTTTAAATTTATTAAACTAGGGTACAATTTTTTAAATTTTACGGCGATATTGGGCTTTAGGGGATGTTCCGTATCCAAAACCCCTTTTGATGATTTGAGTTTAAATGTTTAAAAAATTATTGGAAACTTTACTTTTAAAAAATTTTTTTTTTTTACAAATCTTTTCATTAATAAAATATAAAAAAAAAGATCCAAAAATACTTTTTTTTTTTTTCAAAGGTTTTCGGTAAATGAGATTCCCCAATCATTTTTATTTTTGATTTTCATATAAATTTTTTAGAATTCTTTCTCTGTACCGTCCCATTAAAAAAACAAATCATCTAAAAATGCGATAAAAACGTATTTTTTAAAAAACGAATTAAAAAATTTTTTTGTACTTTTTTAAATTTTAAAAACAAAGGGTTGCAAACACTCATATAATGGGATAAATGAATAAAAGGGGGGCCGACACCTGAAATTATGGTCTCCCAGTAGGGAAAATTGGGTTCTTATGGATTTTTGGCAATGATAAAAAGGGGGTTTTATGGATTATCTATTTAAAAAAAATTATTTTTCCCCCTTTTTCTATTATCCCATTAAAAAGCACATCCACAAACTTTAAAAAAAGTGTAAACCCACATATACTATGGGGGTAAACTTTTCATAAAAAAATTTAGGGTTAGCAAATTTTTGAGTATTGAGGAAGTGTCGGTTTGGCCCAAAAAAAAAAGTCATACCCGTTACTGCAAAAGCTGGGTGATACTGTGGGGATTTTTTAAAGGAAAAAAATAATATTTTTATCCTTTTGGGAAATTTTTAAAAATCCCCTTTCCCAGAAAGAGCGCCGGTCCCTTTATCTTTTTCTTATGTTACCCCGCTACTGTCCACCTGTCGCCGTTTTTTTTGGGTCCGAAGGAATAGGACCACGAGGCAGCTGTTTCGGAAAACCCGAAGAGTACCCCCATTTATTGGTTTTGTGTCTAAAATTTAGTCGCACAATACCATCAGTGAGAACCTATTTCTTTATAACTATTTTTTTTTATTTGGACGGGTTTACACAAAGAGCGCCCCTTCTTTTTGTCTTCATATTTACATTTAATGATCTTTTGTTACACACCCTATTCAGGTGCTCACCAATTGGCCACCCAAAATTTAAAAATACCCATTTCCCCTTTTTTCTCCGCTGCATACTGATACTATTTACTGCTGTGTTCTTATTAACAACATTCCTCAAGAAAAATTCCCACCATCTCCATAGGGGGGCTTCTGCCCTTTTCTTGCCATGACAGCGTGCGCCCGCGGAAACTGTACCAATGGACATTTTTCCCAAAATTTTGAGGGAATTTCCGTCCAACTTCTTCACTTTAAATTCCTCACCTAAAAATGAACTAAGTAAAAAAATAATATTACTTTTTCCCAGCACACTGCTAACTTTGTCCCTTCCCCAAAAACCCTTTTCCCCTCTATTTCTAATTTGCAAATTCATTGGGAATACGTACCCCCATTTTTACGGCCCCACGCTTTTTTTGCCCCTTTCCCAAAAAAAACATTTTCCCCCCTGTATTTTTTTTGGAATTTCATTTTAAAAAAGCTGGGGGCCCCTTAAAAAATTCCCGCCCCCCCCTCCCCGCTTTTCAAACCCTTTCCCAATTTTCCCCCCCCAAAGAATTCTTTTTTACAGGCCCAGCTAGTTACCTGAATCTTTTCATTCCCAATAGAAATGGGTCAAAAATTGTTTAGATTCAGCATGCTCTATTTTTACTTGCAAGGCCAGCAAAAAATTTACTATTGGGTTAAGAAATAATAAATGTATACAAAAAAAAAAGGGGTTTCCTATTCCTAGCGGGCCCCCCTCAAGAACGCAATGTATATTATTTTAAAAGATCCGGCTGCTAACAAACTCTTCTTTCAAATAAAAATATGTTCCCAATTATTTAAATTTTAGAACCCGTGGTCATGTTTTAATACTTATCATCATTGCAAAACGGGGGGAAAAGGGGGGGACAAAGAGGGGGCAAGAGGGGGATGGGGGAAGAAGAAGAAAAAAAAAAAAAAAAGTAGGGTAAACCCTTGGTGCTCCTATGTATATATTAAGCCTTTCTTTTCCCCACTAAACCGAAACGTATTTTTTAATCACATTTTTTATTTTCCCCCAAAAAATTAAATATGGGGGAATCGGGTGGGTTAAAAAAATGCTGAAAATGAAAAGCCTTCTTTTGGGGGCCCTTTTTTGGGGTTTCAATGTTTTGAGTTATATAGGGGGGAAAACTTTGGTTCAAAAAGGGGGGGGAAACCCCAATTTTCCCCCCCTTCTTTCCCCTATCTTCCCCAATCTTTTCCCCTCTCCCCCCTCCCTTTTTTTCCCTTTCCTCTTTCCTCGGGGAAAGGGGGGCCCTTTTAAAAAACCCCAGCTAGGGGGTCTGGGGGGGGCCCTTGTGGTTCCCCCAAAGCAGGAACGGGGCGGAGTCCTTATGGAAAACCATTTTTTGATGCAACCCTTAAGGTTTTGATTGGCCTCAAATTTACTAAAGTTTTAGCCGGACTGGGACTAAAAATTAGCCCTGGCAACAAAACCAAAACCGGCCCAACCTATAATTTTTCCCCCAATACAGGGAAATTTAAAAAGCGTTGTGCAATCAGCAAATTTCCTTAACCCCTTTTCCCATCACTGCTTCTTTAAAATTTTTGCTATACAAACACAGAATGAGGTACAGAACCCCAAACTCCAGTACCCCTAGGAATCAAAGATGTCAAATTTCTGTACCCCCAAATTTTTTTTTTCTTGTAACCTTTCCCAGAAAAGTTTCACCACTGTTTCCCCCCGAAATGAATTATGTTACACATGGAAAACCCCAAGAATTTCTTTTCTAAAATGCACCCTTAAAAAAATTTTTAAATTTCACATTGTACTTTAAGAAATAATATAATTCACTGTAAACCCCCAAAAATTTTATTATTACTCACTGAACCCTAGAAATTAAATTTCCTTACTTTTCTGTACTCCGAATTACTTTACACCATAACCTATGAATTTTTTTTTTCAAATAAACCCCCAATTACATTTTTCTCACTGTACCCCAGAGTTTTGTTTACAATCCCCCTAACCCAGATATTACTGCATTATTCCACTGTACCTCCCGAAATTTCAAAAAACCCCTGTACAACCGGGGATTATATTCACCAGTTTTCCCCCAAATCCAAATCCCCCAAGGAACCACACCAACAGGTCTGTTTTCGGGGTTCCCACAGAATTTCCTGACAGTAATGTTTTCAAACCGTGCAGAATGCACTGACAATGATATCACCTGTGCAAATGCATGGACAATAATGACTTCACCTTTGCATTGCTAAGGAAAGCCAGAAAAACATGACCCTTTGGTGTGCCCTTTAGGACTAGGGGGTTTGGGGGCCCTGATTCAACCCTACCCCTGAGATTATTACCCTTAAAAACTGTGCAAGTGGATTAATTTTTCACCGTTTCCCCCAAGGGTTATTTCATTACATACGTTTCCCCGGGGGATTTCATTAAACAAGGTAAACCCGGAAATTTTTATGTGTATTTATACCTATATTGAACAAAGACACACTGCACACTTATGGGTTTAGTTTTCCCTACGGTTTAAACGGCACTTGGCAGTTTGTTTGCCCCTTTTTGGAAAAAATTTTGGGCCTTGGGGCAAACCAAAAAAATTCCCCTGAACAAACACCGAAACTGCCCCAGGAAGGTTTTTTCCCTCCTATCCATTAAATGCTGTTAGGGGAAAACCCTTTTGAAGAAAACTTTGTGGCGCTGACAGTAAGTGGGTTTAAAAAAACTCAAAAAAAATTTAGTTTTCATCTTTAAAAAGCGACAAATTTAATTTAAATTGAGTATTTTAAAGTAAATCAGTTTTCCGTTCCCATGGGGCGCCGGTTTGAAGCAGATCCCCACTGAATCCGCCCCGGAATCAGGGATTATATTTTTTTGCATGAACATACCCTTAAAGATATTTCACATGGCGTATAGTGGGGTGTAAAGTGGGCTTGCTTTAAAAGGTTTGGGGGTTTTGAAAATAATTTGCAAAGGGCCCCCCCACTCTTTTTAAAAAAAGTGCGGGGCCAGCCCCATTCCTTTCATTTTTCCCCCGGGGAAAGGGGGGAAGGGGACTTTTGGGTTTGATACCCTGGGCTGTACAAAACAGTAATTTTACTCAATCACATGCACACACAACAAACCCGGGGAAACCCCGTCTCCCCCCTTACCCTGTAGGGCCCGGTGCAGCTGGCACGCGGTAGGGGTGGCCCCTTTCCTGATGAAAGGGGGGAGCATAGGGGAAGTGGTATTTAAAGGGAAGAAAGATACCTACACAGCCCCCGAAACAAGTGTCTGGGCTTTTACCAATCACAATGCTCTTCCTTTGCACTACACTTAGGCTTTCCACCCACTCTCTCCCCCAAGATACACAGAAATATAGGAGGTAAAGGATTAACTTCTTCCTCCTCTGTGTTCTGCTCTCCCCAGTTACCGGGAATCCATTTTGTCATATTGGGTTTTTTTTATTGAAATCGCTAAAAAGTGTGGGGGAATGGCCCCCACCCAGAAAAAAGTGGTGCGGACCAGTCCCCTCCGTACCCCCCTAAAGTTACACCTATGGTCTATATACCCATCTTGCCTCTTCCTGCAATAAAACTATATCCAGATCGCCCTTCCCTTCCCCTAGCTTTTTCACACAGATGCCCCAAAATTTTAGCACCTCTATTTCACCATTAAATCAGTTTTTTCCTTCTTCTTTTGTTTACTGATTAATAAATGTCCTCTGTCACTAGTCAAAGCCCTATTAAATGCCTTTCTCAATTCATCAACTGTAAAACCAGAGGGGTGATTTATGGGGCTATGTGTACCTGCCCCAAGATCTATGTGGGAAAAACCATACAGGGGAGTTTCGTCGTAGGATCTCTAATCATCTGAGTACTATTAAAACTAGAAGTGACACTCTCCTAGTGAGACACATTTTGGAGGTAAATAATGGTGAAATAGAGGTGCTAAAATTTTTAGGCATCTGTATGAAAAAGCTAGGGGAAAGAAAGGGCGATCTAGATATAGTTGCAGGAAGAGGCAAGATAGATATATAGACTCAATACATTGAACCCCAAAGGCCTAAATGAAGGCTTTTCATTTTCAGCATTTATTTAATCCTGCTGATTCCCTATATAATTTTTGAGGAAACATAATATCTGTGCTAATGTACTGTCAGTGGTATAAGAATGGCTGAATATATGACTATAGGAGCACCAGAGTTCACATACGTTTTTTTTTCTTTTTTTCTTCTTCCCCGAGCCTCCTCCTGCCCCCTCTTTGTCCTTCAATTGCGGGAGGGGGAGTGGGAATATCATAAGGCCCAAAGCTTTATTAAAATGAATATGCATATTAGATACAGAGTGGAAGATGTTTATGGAAGGGACAAAGATAGCAGAGAACTGTAAAATATAATACCTATTGCACTAAGTTCGTTTTAGGGGAGCCGCGCAGACGCAGTAATGTGAGAGAAGGTGGACGGAAGTCCATCACAGTTGGGGCAGAACTGTCCATTGGTACAATGCGCGGGCGTCATGGTAAGATAGAGCGGAAGCCCGCTATGGAGATGGTGAATTTGCTTGAAGAATGTTGTTTATAAGAACGCAGCAGTAAATAGTATCTTTATTAAATGCAGGAGGGGAAAAAAAAAAAGGGGGTTTAATGGGAAATTGTTAAATCTTGGGGGCCCTTTGGGGTGAAAGCACCCTTTGGAATTAGGGTTGGTTTTTACCTAAAAACCCTATAAAAGAAAAGGGAAGCTTAGACCAAAATGGGAGGGGGGACCTTTTTATCCCCTGATAAAAGAAAAGTTAGCTGGTTTTTAAAAAGAAATTTGTTGGGGGAAGGTCATAACTTTTTTAAATTTTGTGTTTCCTACTTTTTCTATTTTTGTTCCCTGCGTAGAGGGTTTCCACAAAAAAAACCCTTTTTATATGTTTAAATTCATAGTTTTGGGTTAACGGTAGATGTTTTGGTTTCCTTTTGGGAAAGGTTTAGCAAATCACTGTATTTGGGGGGGGTTTTCCCTGCAAATAGGTGGTTTTCCCCACCAGACTGATAATAGAAAAAAAAAAAAAGGGTTTTCCTTCTAATTGGAAAGGGACAAATTGAGGAGGTTTTGGGGAAAATCTTTTTTTTTAAATGGGGGTATCGAGGTTTTAAGTTTTTAAAACAAAAATTTAAAAATTTTTTAAGGGTTTTAGTTGTCACCCCTTTGGGTTACGGGCATTTGGGGCCGTTTCTCACCGGCCGGCCCGGCTCCCCCTCCCTTCCCCGGGCCGCGCCCCTTGTTTGCGGGTCTCGGGCCTCCCGCCGCGCCCCTTTTCCCCGACTTCAAAGGGGCCCGGGGGTTTTCCCCCCGCGCGCTTTGGGGCCCACTGTGAGTTTTTAAAAGGGCCAGGGTTGTACCGGAAATTTGGGGCCTTTTGGGGGGTCACTCCCCCAAATTTTAGCCTCCCCCTTTTCCTGGGGCCGTTGCCGGGATCTTTAGTGCCTTTTCGGCCTATTGGGGAAAGCGTTAAATACCCTTGCCCTTTGGCCCTTACCGTGTACCGTCCCATTACCCTTCCCTTTCCCTGACCACGCTTTTTTCCCACCTCCCCTGCCTAGCGCTTTTTTCCAAAACGACCAAAAAAACCTGTGCCGCCTGCCCTGCCTTTTTGCCTTTTCCCCGCTCCGACCCTTCCCCCTGACGTTTTTCCGCCCCCAGCTATACCCGGCTGCCACCGCAAGAAAGTCACGTCAGGGGAAACGCCCTTTGGTAGATCCCGCCCCCCAAGAAAGGGCCATCCCGTTTTTGCGGCGGGCTCTTGGGGGGGAAAACCGGGACCTACTTGATTCCGGTTCCCTGGCGTGGCTTACACCATCGTTTGCGGTGGTTTCCAGGGGAAACCCCCTCTACGTAGGGGGGTGGGGTGACGGAAAGTTTCCGGCCATGGATCCCCCCAAAAGGTTTGGCCCTCTGCCGTCTGAGGCTGACTTCACGGTTTTGTGGCCCCCCAGTCCAAACAGCTCTTTCGAAACCCCAGAAAACCCCCGCCATCTCTCCGCCATGATGCAGCAGCCCCTGGCCCGTTCACGCAAAAAACCCGCTCCCGGGCTCCCCCCCTGCCCCCCGGGGGGTCCGGCTCCAAGGGGGCTGGTCCACGGCTGGTCTATTATGCCAAAAAATTTTCGATGGGGACCCCAAAGGGCCCTCGGGGGGGCTTTATCACCCAATGGTCCCTGAAAATTATTGAGTTAATGGGAAACCCAAAATTTTCTACGGGAAAACCCGGTTTTCTAAAGGTGGCTTTTCGTGCAAAGGGGCCTTCTTCCGGGAAAAACCCCTTGGTTTTGGGTACCCCCCCCTTGGGGACGGGGAAAACAAATCCGGGTCACAGCTAACCTGGCTTTTTTTCTCAACCGATTCAGGGGGGGCTTTTTTTGAAGGGGAACCATGCCGGGGGCTTCGTCTGCCGTGACCGCCTTGTTTAAATCTGCGCCAAGGGGGACTATCTGTAGGCGATTTTCCCGGGTTTTTTTCCCGCATTTGGGCCCCTCCGCTTTATAATTTTGGAAATAAAAGCGGCGTTGACTGCCACCTTCAAAGAAGGGCCTTTCCCAAACCCCCGCATAAAGGATGTTTCTATCGGGCCCGGGACCCCCCCGGTTTTTCTTGGGGTGACCTTATCTCCCTGGGCCAAATCGGTTTGGGACATCCTTTTTTCCCGGAAAACGCCAGGGGGAACTCCAGGCCCTTTTGGAACGGAGGGAAGCTAACCCCGGGGTCTTCCTCGTCTGGCCCCAATTTTTCAAAGGCCCGCCTCAGTCCCCCTCCCCAAACCTGCCCCCCCGGAAAGGGGCCCATGGGGTGGTTTGGGGCCCCACCGTCTCCAACTGAGCTAACCAAAAGAGTGGGGAAAGAATTTTTGTCTGTACGGGGGCCCGGGGCAGGACCATTTCCGGATCCGGGTCCCCTGGGGCCCTCGGCGCCCGGGGAAACGGGGCCCCCCCAGGATTGGGAAGGAGAGGCGTCCCTAGGTGAGGGGAAAACCCCCTCTCCCCGGGGCCCTTTCCCCGGGTGAACGTGGGGGCCATGGGTTTGGTGCCCAGTTTCAGGCTTTCTGTTTCCTGGACTCTGGGGTCTGCCGGAAATTTCTTGGGACGCTTTCTTGGTATCCCAAACATAACCTCCCTGTTTATCCGCCCGGGAAAACCCAAAAAATACTCTTCCCGGGCGGGGAGGATTTCAAGGGGCCTAAATTGGTTCCGAAACTGGCCCCTGGTCCCTACAAGGGAGGGGTTGCTGGGATAAATGGGAGACTTGCGTTTTTTCGTTTCTAACCCCCTTTTCCCCTCGGCCATTCTCCTGGGGGCTCCCTGGGCCCCGAACACCCCGCTCCCGTTTCTCCATTTGGCAGTTTTTGGGGGCTTTCGGAAAAACCTGACTTTTTTGGGGTTCGGAAATTGGATTTAGTCTCGCTTTTTTTGGTGGCCCTCGCCGGGTCTTTTTCCGCTTCTTTTGGGGGCGCCTTCCCCCAAACCTTCCCAAAACCCAAAGGCCCTTTCCGGGCCCCCTTTTCCAAGCCTTCGCAGACATTCTTCTCCGAGAAGCAAGCTGAGCGTTTTCCCCCCCCCTTTGCCCCTACGGGTGTTTCCCATTGAACCCCCCTGGCAGGGCCCCTTTCCCCCTTCACGTGGGAGGGTTTTCCCCCAAAATTACCCCGAGGCCTTGGCTAGTCCCAAAATTTTTCAATAGGAAAAATCTCAAAAGGGGGTTTATCCGCAAGTCCCCCTCTCCAGCTGGGGCCCCCGGGGGGTTTTTCTTCGTGACTAAGGGAAGGGGCGGAAACCTGCGTCCTTGGGATAGGGCTATCGAGGCCCTTTAACAAAAAAACACGGGTTTAAAAAAAAACCGCTTTCCCTGCCCTTTGGGTCACGGAAATTTTTTGATCGTTTTAGTGGGTGCCAAAAATTTTTTACTAAACTTGGACCTGCGAAGGGGCTTATTTAAACTCATACCCGGTACGTGGAGGGCGACGAAAAAAAAGGGCCCCTTTCAAAAACCCCCGACCCCGGGGCCAAATTCGAAATACCTGGTCAAAGCCCCCCGGGCTCTGCAATTTCCCCGGCCCGTCATCCCAAAAATTCGTCAATTTACATTTTTCCGGGCCCCCTGTACACATTTCGTGGTTTGTTTTATCTTGACGGTATTCCCGGTTTTTCCCCCGACTTGAAAACCCATCCCAAATTACGTGCGCCAGGTCCCCAGAAGCTAAAAGGGGAAAGGGCCCCTCCTCAAAGCCAAACTTTAGAAGTGCCCGTTTTTTATCAGCAGAGCCCTTCCATTTCTCGGCCCACATCATTTTTTGAAACCCAAAGGGGCCTTTTCAGATGGACCCGCGGGAAATTTTTTGGTTTCCCCATGGGCCCCCCCCGTTGGGGGCCCCCGAGCCATACAAAGATTTTTTTTGGGGGGGTTTGCCAATATTACAGGCAATTTTTATACCACATTTTTTCCCCGGGTGGGTTTTTCTCCCCTAGTGGGCCCTTTAAAACAAGGGGAAAAGGGAAATCCTTTAAACTCTGGCCACCAGCGGCAGAGGGGAAACCTTTTTCTAAAGTTAAAAAAAAGGGGCCTTGCCCCTGCGCCCCCGGCTCTCTCGGCCTTTATAAATAAAAAACCCTTTTTTTCGAGGTCGACCCCCCCTCCTCGGTAGGGGGGCCCGGGGCCATTTTCTCTCCCAGAAAAGGGGGCCCCAAAAGGCCCCCCAAACCCCCACTTTCGGGGGGGGTCTTTTCTAAAAGTTTTTTCCCCTGTGGAGGAAACTTCTCTATTGGCCGGGGCCGGGAAATTTCTGGCCCACAGCTTGCCCTGGAAAAAATTTGGGACCCTTTCCTTTGGGGGGGGGCTGTCACCCTGTCCCGCATCCCATTTCCGACCATAAAAATTGCCCGTATCCCCCAGACTGCCCAACGCTTAAATTTCCCCGCCAGGCTTTGGTTTGGGCTTTTCCCTTTTTTCAGGGTTTTAATTTTCCTTTTTCCTTTTTTTGCCCTGCGGAAAAAAAGGGGAATTGTCAAGGGGGCCCACGCTCTCCCCCCTGCTTCGGATGTGCCCGGGGACGAAAAACCACTCCAAAGGCAAATTATTCCCCCCTGAAGGGGGGAATCTCTGCCGCACAAATGATCTACAAAAACATTTCCCCCCGGCAAAACATAGTTGTCTTCCGCCTTCGGAAGAAGTTTTTTGTTGGGGGCCTTGCTCCCCTTTTGGCGGGGCCCCCCAGGGGTACAGAGGTCCTGCTTTTCTTTATTCCCCATTTATGGTGGCCGAGCCCCAAACCCAGGATGTTCGGAAGTTCGTGGAGGCCTGCGCTTCCTGTGGCCCGGGAAAAAAGTTCCCCGTCTCAAACCCGGGGAGGTTCTGCTCCTGCCTTACCTTAACCCCGCTGTCCCTTTGGGCCCCTGTGGCCATGGATTTTTACGGTTTCCCTCCCTCCCCTTGGCAACACTGTGATCTGGGGGGGTTACTGACGGTTTTCTTTTAAAATGTCCACTTTATTCCTTTGCCGGGCCTACCCCCTGCTCCTCGCCTTTTCCCGTTCCCATTTTTTTTTTCATATTTTTTTGGCTGAAGGGCTCCCCAGCACTTGTGTGGACCCCCTGGGGGTTTTAATTTGTCCCAGATTTTTTGGCGGGTCCCTTTGAACCAATACCCCAAATTTAAACTGGACTTTTTTCAGCCCAAACCCCCCCCGTCCAATGGGCAGGGTTTTGAGAGAAGGGAAAAACCCGACCCTAGGTTGTACCTGCCCCCACTTTGGGTCTCCGCCGCCGGATGATTGGTCCCGGGTTGTTGCCCTGGGCCGAACGTTTTTTGTATAAACTTTTTTGGGCTCGGAGTCTGCTGGTGCCTTTCTCTTTTCTTTTTTTGTCTACCGGGGGACATCCCCGCCCACCCCTCCCCTTTCTGTTGCCCTCGGAGGTCCCCCCGCTGTTGGAAAAAAGCGGGTTTCCCGGAAACCCGACCCGCTATCTGGAAAAAAAGGATCACATTCGCTATCCCTGGCCTTTTCCCCCGCAAAAAGGTCTCAAGCCGACAAAAAAACGAAAAAAACCTCCGCCAACCCCTTTTTCCCCCGGTGGGCAAGGGGGTGGGTTGTCGGCCCTTTAAATTTTAAAACGTTTTTTAAAGGGTTTCCCCGCTAAAAGCTGGGTCCCCGGTTCCCGGGTCCCCTTCGGGGGGTGCTCAAGGGGGCAAATTTAAACCCCGTAGCATACAAACTCCCCCTTCCCCCCCCCCCTATGAGGGTCCCCAAAATCCTTTCCAAAGTTTCCCTGCCTTTTAAAACCGGGCGTCCTTAATCGCTTCTCCGGGTTTCTTGCTTCCCCCCACTCCTGGGGGCCCCATACCACCCGGGTGTCTTTACGGGGGAAAAGGGAATTTTTGGGGCATTTTAAGCGGTCGGGGGAGGGTGGGGTTTTTTTTTTTCTTTTTGGAAATGGAAGGGGGGCGGTTCCCCGGGGGGAGAGGGAACCTTTTAGGAAGCCAGAAACAATATTCTGGGGCGGGAATAAAATTTTAGAGATTCCTCCAAAGGCCCCAGGGGGGAGGGGGGGTGGGGGGGAAGGGGGGGGGGGGTACTGTCACGGGTGGGCCCGCGACCCCCGCCCCGGGTCACGGGCACACCCGTGGTCGCCGCACGAGCGGCACCGCCGCCCGCTTGATGGGCAGTGGGCGCGCTCACCCAGCCGGCCCGGCTCCTCCTTACTTACCCGGCCGCGCTCCTGTTGCGGTCTCAGCCTCCCGGCGCGCGCGCCCCCGACTTCTAAGGCGCGCGCGCGCCGGCACTGTGAGATTTAAAGGGCCAGTGTACCGGTAAATTGGCTATTGCCGGTCACTGCCCCTATTTTAGCCTGCCCCTTCCTGGGGCCGTTGCCGGATCTTTAGTGCCATTTCAGCCTATTGTGAAAGCGTTACTAGCCTTGTCCTGACTTACCGTGTACCGTACCATTAGCTTCCGTTCCTCGACCACGCTTCTTGCCGCCTGCCCTGACCTAGCGCCTGTCCACGATCACGAACCAGTGCCACCTGCCCAGACCTTCTGCCTGTTCCCGACTACGAGCCTGCCTGACGATTCTGCACCACGCTATACCTCGGCTGCCACCGCAAGCAAGTCACGTCAGGGGTAACGACCTGGTAGACTCCCGCCGCAGCAAGTCCATCCCGCTTTGCGGCGGGCTCTGGTGAAAACCGGGACCTACTTAGATTCCGTTCCCTGGCGTGGCTTACACCATCGCTTGCAGTGGTCCAGTGGATCCACCTCTACGTCCGGGTACGTGACATTAGTGTTTTATAGGTTGAGGACTGATAGAGTTTAAGTTTGTCTATGGCAAAATAGTAACTATAGTAATTAATAGATGACGGACGCCAGCCCTGGCTCTCACCACTCCCAATGTCCGGCCCTGCCAGCTGAACCTCCATGATCCACGTTTTCAGCCTCACCTGCCTTGATCAGTAATTTACTTCAACCCACTTGACAGTAGAATAGAGGATCTTCAGACAGGCCTGGTTGACCTACTGGGAACATCTGTTTCGTTTGCTTCACATTCTATTGTCATGGTGGAACAATGTCATCAGTAGAATGGCAAGTAGCTCTAGCAGCAGCAGTATTGGAAAACTATTTGTTTTTAATATAGTTTATTTCTTATTGCGAAATTTTCTGCTGATGGTCCATAAGGGCACCTGTGTGGGTTTTTGGGTCATGCTGCGGTACAGGATATGGATAATCAATGTCGATTTCACTAAAATACTGCTTCAAAGACTACTTTCTTCCGGCACTTTTTAATCTGTAGGTCATGCAGATTTGAGGGTCATGCTGCGGTCCTGGACAGGGATAGTCAATGTCCCGTTCAACTAAAAAGGTGGTTCAAATAATACTGCCTTCTGGCACTTTATAATTTGTGGGTCATGCAGGTTTACGGGTCATGCTGTGTTCGGGACAGGGATAGTGAATAGTCTGTGAATTTTTTTCTGTGACTCTTGTTGCCTAATTGTCTTGTCTAAGATGTAGCACGTATCCAGTTCACTGTTGTGGATATTAATTCCATCTTCTCCTAACTTGTTTGGGTGTAAGAATGATGCTGTTGCTCTTCTCCCTAGACTTTAATGGTCATCGGCGATAATAGACTATCGGCATGATAATTGCCGATATCGACTATCGACTCGATAACGATTGTTGACATAATCGCTCATCACTAGTAGTGACCACTGCCGAAAGCAGTTTGGGAAGAGATCGTTTGGAAGACACAAAATCATTATATAGGGATGTCAAATGTGGCGAGAGAATATCAGCAAATAATTGTAATACTCATTTGAAATGTCAGCAGGAATGGGGGCTTTGTTGAGTTTGGAACCGCTAATGACTTTCCGCATCTCTGTGATAAAGATGGGACAGTTTAGCAGGTCAATTTGTGTTTGGTCCAATTTGGGGAGGAAAATGGAAGAAAGAAAATGGTTCATAAAATCAGATGATGGTGGAGGGTTATTTTCAAAATTCTGGAGGTTATAAAGGTTCTCATAAAATTTGGCAAAATGTTCCACTATAAGGTTAATGATCTTAGACTCATAGGAAGATGTCAAATATGCTATTTTAGACTTAGCTTGTTGATATTTACGTTTATTAGCTAGTAATTTACAAGGTTTTTCACCTTGCATATAGAAATTCCATTTTAATTTGGCTAAATTATGTTCAAATTTATGGAGGTAGAGAGTATGGAGTTCGTTCTTCCATAATACGGCTTGAATAAGGGGCGGGGGTGCGGTGGGGGTGCTGCCCGCTGGCCCAATAGACTTAAATTATCCACGGTGCGTATTCCGCCAGGATGGATTGAAGCCGTAATGCAGCGCAGTACGGAACGCAATACGGCTGCAATCCGCGCCCAAAATAAGCCGTGTGAACGGCCCTTTAGGAGGCGTTCCTTCAGCTTGTCCGTAGGAGTTAATTTAAATTCCCTCTCTACAATTCTAATGTCCAATTTTTAAGTTGGTGTGTCTTCATACACTTACTAGCTGAATAAATAAAGATGCCACTGATATACGCTTTAGGGGCATTTATTGAGTAAAAAATTGTTAAGTGAGATTTCAAAAATGCAACGTTGGAAGAGTTTTTCAGTAAAAAATTATTTAGCCTCCATAATGCTGTACGATGGGAATTAGGAGTAAAAAGAACCAGATCTACTGGGCATGGTCTGAGCAAGTGATAAGTCCAATTTCCGAAGAGGAAACTTGTTCTAGAACATGTCTATCAATTAGAAAAAAATCTATGCAGGTGCGTACTAAGTTAGGGTTAGAATAAAATATGTAGTCCCTTTCTGATGTGTGAATATACCTCCAGACATCATGCAGGTCCTCTTCCCATAAGAGAGATTGTAAATCATGAACTCAGGAGTTCCTAGATCTAGATCTGTCCACGTCCTTGCACACTACAGTGTTAAAGTCACCACATAGAATTAAACCGCCTCTTTGCACACTCCCCGCCGTGGAGATCACTTTTTTAATAAACTGAATCTGTCACTCATTAGTGGCGTAAAGGGAGACAAGAGTAAATGGTTTGGTATTTAATTCACATACTAATATCACACAATGACTTTCAGGATGTAGGATAGAATGGAGGAGGTTGAATGCAAAAGAGTTTCTAATTAGAATAGCTGTGTCAGCTCTCTTATTGGGAGCATTGGCCTAATAAAGATGAGAGAAATTTCATCCTCCAAAGCAGCATTTGCATTGATAAGGTTATTATGGGAAGTTGCAAATTCAGAGAATTTTGTTTCAATGTGGTTGATTTGGGAGGCAAAGGATTGGAAATCCTCTTTTAAATCAAACATCATTTGCTTCAGATCAGAATGCAAGGTGGTTCTGAAGGAATAGAATAGTTCATGAAGTGTGGAGACTGTAAGTGGTTGATCATCTGCAAGATCTTCGTCATGATGTTCAAGGTCGATAGATTCCGCTCTGGAAGGAGTGGGAGAGGGTGGTTGTAACTGCAGGCCCCTTCTGGTAGAAATTTTGGTATGGTTTATTCCTGGGATCTTTTTTCTTAGATGTTCCTCCAATGGTAGTAATAAGATGTGAGATAAAGTAAGGTGGTGAAGACAAGTGATGTAATCAAAAAAAAATTTTTCTTTTTATTTATTTAAATTTTTTATATATACATAAAAAGTCCCTCTTCTTCTTTCTAATCCAAAGGCTTCAAGTGGGTGGTGGAAGTGAAATGGGTGCGCTCTATTGCTGAAAAGGAAATCTGCAGGGATGCAGAATTCTAGATAACCCTGAATCCTCAGACCAGTGTAGAGGAAAGAGATTACATGCTACAGTAAATGATCAATAAAGAGCAGCCCTGTAGCATAGATACAAGCGGACTTCATAACTCTATGAAAGTCTCAACGATAGATGGTATAGCCCAGAACTTGGAATAACTTACCAAAAATGTATGAGCTTTAATTATGCCCCAGGTTATGCAGGGGGGTCACAATCCTGTAGTGGCAGGGCAGGAGTCAGGAATAAGAGGTGGATATAAATGTGTACAATAGCTGAGGTACTCCGGATTCACATGAGGCTCCAGCCGAGCTGTAGAAATGTTAGCAGGCTGATATGTGCAGTGATGCAATCAGCCCAGGTCAGGCCTCCACTGTTAGCATGGGGAGAAACTGAAAGCTATCACCCTACATCAAGGGTCTCAGTCTTGCACTCCAGGCAGTGAGAGCAGATTTGTCACTGCTCAGCAGGGGTTAAGTTGCAAGATCCAGCTCCCAATCACTATCAGAGGGAGAACAAAGGCTTGTCAGCAGGAGTCCACAATTACAACTAGCTGGGACAGGAGAGGTGAGTGCTGACTAATGTGTGCTGCACTCTGCTGCCCACTCCTCCCCCCCAAACAGTCAGTGCTTATAGTAATGAGACCCAAGACCATAGTTGCCAACTTTTGAAAGTGAAAAAGCAGGAGACTCTAGTGGGCGGCGCGCGTAGCGTGCCGCGGCAAAAATTTGCATGGACACGCCCATCTTGTCGGTATGCCACGCCCCTTCAAAAAGCCACACCCACTCCACCTAACTGCATAACGGCTTTGGAAGAAAGCCAGGTAGATGCCCTTATAGCCAGGTAGTAGCCCCCCATAACCAGGTAGTGCCCCTTACAGGCTGGTAGATGCCCCCTTGTGGCCCGTAGATGCCCCCTCTGTAGCCAGGTAGAGCCAAATTTGTAGCCAGGTAGATGCCACCCGTTGTTACCCCGGGAGGTGCCCCCCTTTGTTAGCCAAGTAGTGCCCCCATTGTTAGCCAGGTAGTGCCCCATCTGTTAGCCAGGTAGTGCCCCCATTGGTTGCCAGGTAGTGCCCCCATTGTTGCCAGGTAGTGCCCCCATTGTTTGCCAGGTAGTGCCCCCATCTTTTAGCCAGGTAGTGCCCCCATCTGTTTAGCCAGGTAGTGCCCCATCTGTTAGCCAGGTAGATGCCCCCCCTCTGTTAGCCAGGTAGTGCCCCATCTGTTAGCCAAGTAGTGCCCCCATCGTTAGCCAAGTAGTGCCCCCATCGTTAGCCAAGTAGTGCCCCCATCTGTTAACCAGGTAGTGCCCCCATCTGTTAGCCAGGTAGTGCCCCCATTGGTTGCCAGGTAGTGCCCCCATTGTTTGCCAGGTAGTGCCCCCATTGTTTGCCAGGTAGTGCCCCCATCTGTTAGCCAAGTAGTGCCCCCATCTGTTAGCCAGGTAGTGCCCCCCATCTGTTAGCCAGGTAGTGCCCCCGTTGTTGCCAGGTAGTGCCCCATCTGTTAGCAGGTAGTGCCCCCATCTGTTAGCACAGGTAGTGCCCCCATTGTTGCCAGGTAGTGCCCCCTCTGTTGCCAGGTAGTGCCCCTCTGTTGCAGTAGCCATCTGTTAGCCAGGTAGTGCCCCCATCTGTTATGCCAGATAGTGCCCCCTTTGTTGCCAGGTAGTGCCCCCTTTGTTGACAGGTAGTGCCCCTTTGTTGCCAGTAGTGCCCCTCTGTTAGCCAGGTAGTGCCCCCATCTGTTAGCCAGGTAGTGCCCCCATCTGTTAGCCAGGTAGTGCCCCTTGGTTGCCAGGTAGTGCCCCTTTGTTGCCAGGTAGTGCCCCCATTGTTGCCAGGTAGTGCCCCCTCTGTTTGCCAGGTAGTGCCCCCTCTGTTAGCCAGGTAGTGCCCCCATGGTTGCCAGGTAGTGCCCCCTTTGTTGCCAGGTAGTGCCCCTTTGTGCCAGGTAGTGCCCCCATTGTTGCCAGGTATGCCCCCTCTGTTGCCAGGTAGTGCCCCTCTGTTAGCCAGTAGTGCCCCCATCTGTTAGCCAGGTAGTGCCCCCTTTGTTGCCAGGTAGTGCCCCATTGTTTTCCAGGTGATGCCCCCATTGTTGCCAGGTAGTTGCCCTCTCTGTTAGCCAGGTAGAGCCCCCTAAAGCTATAAAAAAATAAATAATAAAATCCACTCACCTTACCAGGCTCCTGCAGCGCGGCCAGCTCCTGCCCCGATCTCCTCAGCGGCGCAGGGGAAGTGAGAGCAGCCGCGCGTCACTCCCCTGCAGCCGCGCGTCACTTCCCCCTGCGCCGCTGAACTGTATGTGCGGCGCCCCACACCGGCCCGTACATACAGGGGGAGGAGGGAGGAGGGAGCGATCCCTCCTGCCTCCTCACCCGCACATTGAGACCGCGGGCGGGTGAGCGGCCGCTGCGGCCGCTTCACCCGCCTGTAGGAGCGGTCCCGCGGCGCAAGAGTAGCGCACCAGCGCTACTCGTGCGCCGCGGTAATTTAAAGGACCCCCGCCGCCTGCAGGCGGCGGGAGGAATGCCAACTCCCCCGGGAGGGCGGGAGGGGACCCCAAATAGCGGGACCCCCCCGCCAAAAACGGGAGAGTTGGCATGTATGCCCAAGACCAAGAAGTAAAGCGGCATCAGCAGCTAAGGTGAGTATGGGGTTCAGGCAGTGGAGATCTCTGGGATTCTGCTAAATTAGAACAGCCCCGCACTGGCCAGCCAAGGCACAGGCTGAATAAAGATGGCTGTGTCTCACCACACGCTGCCACAGCGGGTGGCCTCAGCATACTTGCCAACTTTTGAAAGTGGGAGATTTGAAGGTGTGTCATGCCAAAAATTTGCATGACCATGTCCTCTTGTTGGTGAGCCACACCCTCTTCAAAAAGCCACACCCACTCCACCTAACTGTGTGACAACTCTGGAAGAAAGCTAAATTAGGGTTTTGAAAAAATAAAAACTGAAACACGGCCATACTCACAGCTCAAAAGGCTGGAATAAGACTGAACCCAGCAGAAAGGCAACACCAGCCCCCATGCTACTTAAGAAAAATATACAGGTGCAGCCAATTGCTGAGCAGTAGCCCACACACCTCACCACTAGGGAACAACCAGACTGCACATTAAATTGACACCTATTCACACAGCATGCAAAAAAGCCACAGTACAATACACTGGGAGACTGCACAAATGCAAAAATAGCCGTAAGGTAAGACAACCACTCACACGCTTTCAATATATGAGGGAGGTGGTTGCTGGTATTATAATTGCATATAGATAAAACAATAAACGGGTGCCAGTATTGTAAAAACGTGTGATACACCATACTGGCTTACAGCCTATTACACCCCTACTATTCGATTGGGCGGGCTGCCCAGCACTTTTGGGGTGTCCAACACAAAATACAGACACCCTCTGCTCCCTAGTACTATTGGGACAAAAAATTCACATACTGGAAAAATATCAAATATAAGGTATTAGTTCATACAGTGGCCACTATATGCAAGCTTGCAAGCCGAGCTGTGAGTATGGCCGTGTTTCAGGTTTTTTTTTTTTTGAGAAATTAATGTCCCATTTTTTATGTAAATTAGGGTTTTGGCATCACCCAGCTTTCCTGGACTGTTGGATAGCCTATTCAGCATGCAGGAGAGATGGGAGATTACCGCCAAACTGTGCCTGAACCTAAACCATAACATTGCAATCAATATTTCTACCATCCAGTGAAGATACAGTGGTATATACCAGTGTACACAGGCTCTGCAGACATTTAAGTCACTCTAGTGCATTAACATCTAGAGACTCACCGGAGACTATGACTGGAATTGCTATCTTTCCATTTTCTTCTCCATCCTGTCCAGACCGCCATGATGACTACTTCCGACCACGACTCGTCCCTGCAAAATTTACCACACAAACATCGAACAATTCAATGTTTTTCAGCACTTCCCTCCCTGTGTCCACCTCTGTACAAACTCGACATGGGGTGACAGGTGGGGAGGTTGGTGGAGTGATAGGAGGAGGTGAGAGGACTATGGGGTATTAGGCAGAGAAGTTATGGGGTGATGTGGGGGTTGTATTTTGTGTTGAAACTAGGATGCATAACAAAATGGTGGGGAGGGACGAGAGAGAGGAGTACAGAGCACGGCTTACAATCTCTTTGGGGGAGCATAGGACCATCCCCCTGGAGATTGTGCTGCGGCTGTGCTCTGTACCCCCCAGAATCATATTGTGCAGGTTGAACTCCGTACCCTGCACCCCCAGAAGATCAGCCACAGGCATGATCTTCAGGGGATGCAGGAGATGGAGTTTAGTACTGTCGTGTTTTTTTTTTACATTCTTATATTCATACAGATTTCCCCTTTGGACTATGTCGGACTGGAATATGTTGGACCAACTTTGGATTGTTTTTTTTAATAAAATGGTGAAAGAGGGCTGATGTCCATATAGACTGGATAGCCTATCCAACATCCAGGAAAGCTGGGTGACACCCATCGCCCACAGGTAACATCCAGCTTTCCTTGATAGAAATACTGTGTCCCACCTTTGGGGGGATGGAGTGTCATCCAGCTTTCCTGGATGCTGAGTAGGCTATATTCGATAGAGTCTGTCCCATATGGCTTGTCTCCTGCCCTCTGCAACCACCAAAGACAGACTGCAGGGGGCAGGATACAGGAGCAAGGGGCAAAAGATAAGTGGGCAACTCCTACCCCCTTGCACATTCAAAAACACACACCCCTCCCCCCCACACACTGCAATACACACCCCTCCCCTGCACACTGCAATACACACACCTCCCTCGCACACTGCAATGCACACACCCTTCCCCCACACACTGAAATACACACACCCCGCACACACACTTAGCCACTGTACACACACACCTCCTCCTCTGCACACACACTCAGCCACTGCACACACACTCTGCCACCACCCTCCCCACACACACACACCCTTGTATGGCACTCACCTGTCCTGCTGCTCCTAATGTCCTGGCTCTTCATGCTGCTCTCTGTGTGGAAGAGGGGGCGGAGCTTTGCTGGTTCCGCTAAGCCCCACCCCCTTCCTGACAGTGCTCTCGGGGCTTCCTGCTCTGGTAGCTTCATATAAAGCTACACGGCGGCAGAGGCTTTTGGGCATCGTCAAGAGACAGTGGCCTGATGCCTCTTACACAAAGAACCTCCGGCATCTCTTTAGCTGTGAACAAGAGACTTATTTTGTCTCGAAACACGAAGGTTGGTGAAGGCCGTCCTCTTTCACTATACACATATGCTGCATTACTGCTGTGTTTTTTAATGGATATCCAATAAAGCTGAAGATTACTTCTTATTTCTCTGGATTCATCTTTATACTTTATACTGCGTTGTTGCTGTGGGTCGGTGCCGGCAACCTGAATACCGGAGATTACACACAAGATTATACTGGGAGCTGGAATACACAGCAGGGTGAGCGTAAATTTACTTTGGACTTTGTTTGTGTGCTTTGTAAGCTTGCTACCTGCCACATTAAGAAGGCTGAATATTTATTGCTGCATACCAAGGGATAATTGAAGATAATAAGCCCCAGTACTAGCAACACTTTACATGTTACAGGGTATATTATAGCGGTGCAGCAGACAGTGAAAGTGTATACAATAAATGGACATTAATTTGTCGGAGACCCTCTTATATGAAGTGAGGGGTGATTTATAAAGATATGAACAGAATTGAGAAACTAGCCCGAGTATTTGCAGATGGAGGCTTGATCCCTTCAACAAAGAGTAATGAATGTGTTAATTTGTTCCTTCAACTAGAGAAAGTTACAACACAGGAACTGAAAATTTGGTGGTACTATAACACTCTGACCTCCTGTTTGGAGAAAAAAATTATTCCAAGGGGACTTAGACTTAAAAAAAATTCTACTAAAGTATATTCAGAAGAATTTAAAAATGCCTGGAACAATATATTTTCAGAATGTTCATGATCACTCATGACATTGATAGTTAAGTTTTAAATGAATGAAGTTGAAGGATATTGAAGCTGAGATATTTAACATCAAAAAGGACTTAGAGAGTCTTAAAGATGTACCTGAATATGATGACCTTATGGTGACATGGACAAGTTACATGGAGGATTATGAAAAACAGCAGATATATACATGGTATAAAAACAAAAGTCAGAAAACACCAAGATCCATTTTGAAAAATAGAAGAAGTATTCATTCAGACAGCAGTCAAGGCTCAGTTGATAATAATTCTTCCATGGATATAAATTCTTCGGAACTTGGTCTATCAGATCAGGGAGCCTCTAGGGACACTAGGCCACGTACACGTAGCAGGTGGAGAGATGATCTATTGGCTTCAAAAAACAGGGTAGATCAGTGGCCGAACAGATCAAATATGCGAAAAAATATCAACCAGAAAAAAATTAAAAAATAAATAAGTTTTGACAATAATGTGGTTGTATTAATGCATGTTGTATTGAGTGAAGCACAATATGATGTTTTGAATAAGGGTCTAAACTTTGTACCACAAACAGATTTTGATTTATTTCAAACTATCATTGATGAAAATAGGTTTGTAAGAACCTTAAGGCCTCGTTCACACAGCTTATTTCGGAACGCATTTGCCGCCGTATTTATGATTGTAAATCCGTTTCGAAATCAGTTTGAAGTAAGTGGCAGGCCAATTAATATTGTTTTTAATGGGAAATACGTGTCGTAGTTCAGACGACACGTATTTCCGTCCCGTATTGCCGCCGCAGACTTGCGGTCGCAATACCGCCGGAAAAACAATTAGCCTGTCAATTATTGTGCCAGATTTCGAGACGGAAGCACCCAGTATAATGAATGGTGATTGTAAATCCGTCGCGAAATACGTGCCACACTTAGTGACACTTATTGCAACTGATTTCATAACATATTTACTATCGGTAATCCGACGTAAATACGCTCTGAAATAAGCCGTGTGAACATAGCCTTACTGTCAAAAGACATTTTTTTGAGTCTCAGAACAATATGGAATCGAAACTACAGACCCAGGAAAATGAATTTCAGTCCTTGATGTTCAGAGAACAACAGGCGTTAGTAGACATACAGGGTTTGGAACAGGAAGGCTTAATGATGGAAAAAGAAGAACTAATTGTAAAATTTAATGTTCCTAACCCTAATTTTTTTTCGGTCAGCTCCAGATCCACTTCAATGGATGTGTTTCGATTCAAAATGGAAAAGGATTTCATTGCTTTAAAAAGAACAAATCAGAGGTTGAGTAATAAAAAATATAATCCTACAAAAACTCAGAATCAGGCTCTTAGACAACCAAAAGAGAATAACACTTTAATAATAAAAAGGTGGATAAGGGTGACCTAATAGCTGTAATGAATGTAGACCTATATCGAAAACAAATTATGCAATTATTGGAAAATAAAAATTTTATAAAAGAATCAAAGAAGATCCTACTCTTGTTTTTAAAGATAAATTACAGCATTTACTTAGAGAAGGTATTGCCCTTAATGCTTTCATGGAAAAGGAAGCTAAATAAATATGCCCGGAGAATCCTATGACTGTGGTATTTTACGGGGTCCCTAAACAACACAAGGCGGTTTTCCCCAAAAAATTTAGACCTATTGTGTCAGGTTCGGGGTCACTGGAGGAACGTTTGAGTACATGGGTGGATGGCCTTTTACAACCAATTGTACAAAATATCCCTGGTTACCTCAAGGATAGTAGTCCTGTTTAAATTTTTAATTCAAAATTTAATTGGACACCTAACTATACATGGATTGTATGTGATATTGAGAGTCTTTTATCAAGCATTCCACATAATTTCACCCTTGAAGCTATTGGTTTTCATCTATGCTTATCTGGCCATTACAATGAGGACACCAATATGATCATTATCATGTGTGTTTCTTTTCTCTTGTCCACCAATTATTTTATTTTTGATAGCGAATTTTATCCAAATAGAAGGTGCCCCTATGGGCTCTACTTTTTCGACATCGTTGGCAAATTTGTATATGGCTTGGTGGGAAAGATCAAAGTTACACAGATTCGATCCCTTTTTCGGATGGTTTGGTCTGGTATGGACGCTATATCGACGACCTCCTCACGTTGGGGCCGGGAGGGGTTCCATCCCAAACCCTAATAACGTGTTAGCGATTACTTTGGGCTATCGACTCGGTCGATGGCGATATCGGCCATCATCGACAAGAAATTCGATGGTCGATGATAGATGATCCGATGACATTAAAAAGTCTATGGGAGAGCAAAACCCCTTTCATTCTTACACCCAAACAGGGCTAAAAGAAGCTGGAATTAAAATCCCCCCAAATTAAAAAGTCCTGAACAGATATTTGAAACCAAAAATTTTTCGAAAATTAAAATCCTGTCCTGACCACCATGACCCCAAAACTGCATACCCCAATTAAAAAGTGCGAAAAAATTTTTAACCACATTTTTTTACTGGACATGACTAATCTTTGGGCCACAGCATGAGCCCCAAACCTGCATGACCCCAGATTAAAAAGTGCCAGAAAAAAAAGTCTTCCCACCATTTAAATTTTTACTGACATTGATTATTGTCCTGGCCACGCATGAGCCCAAACCCGCATGACCCCCCGATTAAAAGTGCCAAAAAAGAAGTCTTTTTAACCCACCATTTTAAGTTTACTGGCTAGATATCCCTGTCCTGAGCCACAGAGACCCCAAACCTGCATGACCCCCGATTAAAAAGTGCCGGAAAAAAGTCTTTCAACCACCCTTTTTTTTTCACTGGGCCTGACTATCCCCGCCTTCCCGCATGAGCCCCCAAAACCCGCATGACCCCCCCGATTAAAAAATGCCCGGAAAAAAATCTTTTAACCACCTTTTTTTTTTACTGGACTGACAAAAACCCGTCCTGGCCCCAGCATAAAACCCCCCAAAACCCGCATACCCCCCGATTAAAAAGTCCAGAAAAAGAAATCTTTTAACCACCATTTTAGTTTCAACAAAAATTGAATATCCTTTGTGGGCCACCGAGCCCAAAATGCATACCCAGTTAAAAAAGGCCCCGGAAAATGAGTCTTTAACCAACCAATTTTTGTTTACTGGACATATCGTCCCCTTTCCCCGGGTAGCGCTTGCCCCTCCGTAGAGTGCGACCAATTGAGCTTCACTTGGAAATACTGGTGGTTTAAAATGTTGACGATTTTTACGAAAAATTAAATCGGCAAAGGTTTTTTATGTGATCGAAATTCCAGATCATCGTAATTAAGGTTAAAATCTGTGCATATCTATTTTAAAATGCGCCCTTTTTTGGGGTTCCCGTAAATTTTTGGGGGCCAGCAAATCAGATTACAAATAGGGCAGGGTGGATTTTGGCGACTCGACTGGGGTGTGTATGTTGCGATTGGCTGAAAAATCACATGACCTCGTTTTACTAGAACAGCGTTTCCCCGTTTCAGCCCCCAGTTCTTCAGCGCTCATAGGGATGGACCTCGTTCTGCCTGTGGCCAAAAAGCTCAGCAAAATTTGCTATTTCTGACAAAAAAACCCCTACCAAATAGCTGTGACCTTCCAATTATTTTGATTAGGGATTTGAACTTTTTTGTAGTTGCAGAGAATTTTTTAAAACAAAACAAACCCCTGAAATTCCGGGGTGGGGGCGGGGGGGGGGGGCCCCCGCGGGGGAACACAGACAACTCTACTTTAAAAAAAAAAAAACTGGATAAAGTTCACCAAGACTTTTGTAGACATTGTAGTGGAATATCTTTTTTTTAACAGATTGAAAA
>JAODAL010050860.1:0-27091 GCA_025379985.1 Phyllomedusa bahiana | reverse complement strand
CTGGATTTTTGATTGCCATTTTGGGGGTGGGAAGGGAAATTTTTCCCCCCTTTGAGGATGATTGGCCTTTCCTCCCCGGGGGTTTTCACCTTCCCGGGATAAATGGGTTATATGAAAAAAAACATTACAGTTTTCACACATTAGTACTTAATGAAAGAGAAAAAAATAATAAAAAAGGTTTAATCTCAAAATATTTTTGATTGACAAAAATTAAAACTAAAAAATTAAATCAAATCTAAAAAAAAATATTTTTAAAAAATGTATTACTTCAACATCACCCCCACCAAATTAATATAGGCACCAAAACACAAGAGACATAGTAGGCAGTTTAACAATTAAGTAGGATAAAAAAAAAAATAACAGGGGAAAAATAAAACATTTTCAGTCCCACAAAAAACACTAAATTAATTTTTAAAAGGATATGTTCACAGGCGTATTTGTGAGGCGAAATTTGGTAATTGCATTGAAAAAAGGGGGACGACAGGGCACCCCAAAACCTTGCCAGTTTGATCCCCACAGTCAATATGGCAGATCATGTTTTGGGGGGCCAGTGGACAGGCAGTGCCCCTGAAGGCTCCATGACTCGACCTTACCAATTCTTTTTGATTCAAATGTCGGCGGGAGCGATCGGATCGAGACCCAAAATTAAAGTTTTTGGAAAATGGGTCCACTGGACCAAAAAAGGAAGGAGGGAAGGGAAGAGGAGGGGCGGGAAGGGCAGCGAATTGGAAAAGGGGAGGAAAACAAGAAAGGAGGATTTGGGGGATGAAAAAAACCAACACCCGGGAGCACCAAGACCCCAAAAAATCCTGCCCCTACCTCAGGTGCCATCAGCGCTAAATCCCCCACCAGTGGAATCTCATTTAGGGTCCACCAGTGGAGTTAATTTTTGGGTTTCCCCCAGTGGAATCTCTTCTGGGGGCCCACCATGGAATCCATTCTTGGGGCCCCCCAGGGAATCTCATTCTAGGGCCCACCATGGAATCTCATTCAGGGCCACCAGTGAATCTCATTCTAGGGCCCCCGCTGGAACTCATTCTAGGGCCCACCAGTGGAAACTTTTTGTAGGGGGCAACAGTGGAAATTATTTGGGCCACTAGTGGAATTTCATCCTAGGGGCACCAACGGAATCTCATTCTAGCGGGCCCCCAGTGGAATTTTTAGGGGGAACCAAATTTTTTTGGGGAATTTTTTTTCTAGGGGCCCAGCAGTGGAATTTATTTGGGGGCTCACCCCAGCTACTGTACTGCCTCTTTGTTCTGCCCCTTTTTCATTTTGGCTTTTCCTCTTGCCTTTCAGCCTTTCAAAGGATGTATGTTGCCGTTTAACATAAATTCCAAGTCTGCCATGTTCAGGGGCCCAATGGGGGTTTCCAGTCTGAGCCTGCTGATAGGACATCTAGAAGCTTCTGTGCTCCCATGAGCACTACTGTGTTTCATATAGCTCATCCGCACCTCTCATCACCATAGTAAGGTCTAGTGTTACTATGATGTGGTATTCCAATTCACTGAGAAACTGATCTCAGGGACCACAGCTGTGGTGCTAGGGGTCACTGTGTATTTAGCACGCATTTATGCCTGTAGCTCTGCTTTATTCAGCTCTGATTCCTACTACCCAAAATCACCGACACCATGAATAGGCCAGAACCCCCGGCATACATCCGATCTTGAGCGCTCTCCATTGTTTTTCTCAGGTGGTCCATCGGCATCCGTCCCCGACCCTACACCACCTACATGGCCGTTATAAGATCATCAACTAAGAAAGGGGAGAATAAAGACACCATCATGAAGGAGAGCGGCTTGTATCCTGGTTGCCAGAGAATGCCGTTTCCTTCTGCCACCTCTATTGCCGCAATCAATCTGAAGGCGAGCGGGCCGTATTTCATCATGGGTATCAGTCTGGTACCTGCCTGGAGGCCTTAACTTGGGATGAGTGTCGGCTACCTGAATATCGCACAATGAGAGGTAGGTGAGGAAAGGAAACATTACTGAGAGAAGAATAGAGGGGATGGGAAAATAACAGCTGGGTCAGGGGTGTAGGTAAGGCCAAACGGGCTGAGTAGGATCAGGGTGCATGGGCTGGGGGGAGGAGGTCGCCAACAAGACACTCTATCCTTGGTTCATGGTATTTACTTACGGTGCTGGGCAGAACAATCTTAATTTATGCCACCAGGTGAATGGAAAGGTTGGCTATGACACTGCTGAGCAATAGAGGTACAAGAAACTATCCAGAGAATACAGGTGCCATAAACAGCGCCTTCTACCTCTGCTGCTGGACCACCCAGAATCCATTATAACATGAGAATCATGGGATTGTAGAGAAGGATGATGACACTGAGTTTACTCTCTTTTCTCCCCTTCAGATTTCTACACAGCAGAGATGGTGTGTTGCAGTCAGTTTCCTCCAGTGACACAACTCGTCCATCGAGATCTCAAGCCAGTAGGGACATTAATGTTGGAATGCAGATGGCCACCTCCGTATCATCGACCTGGCCACTGGCCCAGGATTGGTGTCACCACCTCATAAGATCCATGAGTGTCGGGCACATTCCATTATATGGCCTCCTGAGGTATTCTCAGGAAAGGATATGGCACAGCTGTTGATGTGTGGAGCCTGGGATTGTGGTGTCCAGGGATATCAGCAGGACATTTTACACTGGTGGAACCAAGCAACTGGCTTTTTAAATCTTCTTCATCAGCAACATGGCTCCAAATTTCCAACTTGGGCTTGATGCTGACATGAAACACCCTGATTAGTTAAACCTAGTGCCACAAAATTCCTGAGAAGTGTCTGGATCTTGAAACGGGAAAACATCAGGGAGCATCATTCTTCTCAAACCATCCCCTGGGAGGACACTGGAGGAAAGTAGTCGCAACACCTCCATTCAAGCACAGCAGCCATATTCCAGATAAGACACAACAAGTGCAGTGGCCGGAGGTTACCAAACCTTCTTAACCCCATGCCTCAGATTTCAACTATGTGTCACCAAGGCTGGGCCCAAAGTAAGATACGCATTGCAGTGGGGATTACGCTCATGAGATGTTACTCATCTTTTTCCTGACTCTGCAATGGAACTAGGTCTATGCTTTCTCCTTAGGAGGATGAGGAGGTTCACGCCTGTGGGGAATCCACGACATTGGTGAGTGGCTGTATACACCCAGGGACAATTATTCAGTTACATCACACACTTACAGCTGATGTTACTTAGCTGAAATGGTTTCCCTTATATAGAGCGTTCTCCTAAGGAAACAGAAGCTCAGGAGTGTAGTGTTTGAGACATCCTTCCTCATGTGTCTTACAGGATAAGCCACCGTGCCTACATGCCCATGAAGTCTCGGACTACTGGGACCCATGCATCATGTCTCTGTGCTGTATGTCACCTCAGGCTGCTCAAGAAAAAATAATATCTATCCGAACCATCCTCATAGCCGCACCTTTGCCATTACATTGCTGCCCCAGGCTCTTGAATAACCACCTCCAATCCAGGGCTGGCATCAAAACATCTCCACCTGAAGACCTCTTACACCATTGTAAAGGCAGTGTTCTATAGGGGTATTCCCCATTCACTGAGAAACTGACTCATGGACCACACTGGGTAGGGGCACGTGTATTTGCATCCCAATGCCCGTAGTTCAGCTTTAAATTTGGTTCTAGTTTTCCCAGACCCAAATCACCGACCCCAAATGCCAACCCCCCCCCAACATCCCCTCATGATTTCCCCATTTGTTTTCCTCAGGGGGCCTGGCAACTTTTTCCCCCCGTAAAACCCCACAGGTCGTTAAGACATACTAAGAAAGGGGGGAATAAAGACACCATCATAAAAAGAGCGGGTTAAATACCCCCCGGTGGCCAAGAATGCCCGTTCCCCCCTGCCAACATTTAACCAGGAGAACATATTTCATCATGGGTATTGCCCGGAAAACCTGGAGGGCCCTTACTTGGGATGTTGGCTACCTGAACATCGACAATGTGAGGTTAAGAGAGGGGGGAAACATTACAGAGAGAAGAATAGAGGGGATGGAAAATAACAGCTGAGGTCAGGGGTGTAGGTAGGAGAGGGCTGATTAGACTCGGGGTGCACGGGTTGGGAGGAGGACGCAACAAGAGACTCTACCCTTGGTTCTTTGGTATTTACATACAGTGCTGGGCAGAAACTAGATCCCCAAGCCAGAAAACATCTTTGGCCGCAATCTGTATCAGCGACTTGGGACTGGCCCAGGATGGTGTCACCACTCCCAATAAGATCCATGGAGTGACGCACCTTCCATTATATGGCCCCTGGGGTGCTTCTCAGGAAAGGATATGGCACAGCCATTGACGGGTAGAGCCTTGGGATGGGGTTTCCAGGATGTCACAGGACGCTCCTCTTTTTAAACACTGGCTGGACCAAGCAACGGGCTTTTAAAATCCATGATCGGCAATAAGGCCAAATTTCCACTTGCATGACGCTGACGTGAAACATTTTATTAAGAAACTGGTGTGAAAAAATTCCTGAGAAGCGCCTGGTGTGAGCGGGAACATCAGGAGCATCCATTCTCTCCACCATCCCTGGGAGGAACTGGAGGAAAGGAGAGTAACACATCCAAACAAGCCAGTAGCCGTCTTCCAGAAGAAACAACAAGTGCAGTGGCCGGAGGAAACCAAACCTCTTCACCCCATGCCCAGATTCAACTATATGTCCCCAACCTGGGCCCAGTAAGATACGCATGCAGTGGGTATAAGCTCATGAGATGTTCTCATCTTTTTCTCTGGCTCTGCCAATGACTAGGTCTCTGCTTCTCCTTAGGTGGAAAGAGGAGGGTTTTGCCTGTGAGGGAATCCACGACCATCTGGTGATTTGGGCCGCTATACAACCCCCGGACACCTATCATTTCATCAGTAAAATTACAGCTGATGTTACTTAGCTGAATGGTTCATTATATAGAGCGTTCTCCTAAGGTAACAGAAGCCCATAGATGTAAGTGTTTGAGACATCTTCCTCTGATGTCTTACAGGATAAGCCCGTGCCTACTGCCCAAACGTCTGGACTCTGGACCCAAAGGGTCAGTCTCTGCTGCTGTATTTACCTCACTGCTCTAGAACATCATATCTCTCCGGACCAACCTCACGCCGCACCTTTGCCACCACATTGCTGCTCCAGGCTGGCATCTGACATCTCCAGCCTGAAGACCCTCTACCCCCCCCAGGAGCGGCCATTGCTTAGCTTCCATCTGGTGAGTTCAGGCACAGTAGCCGCATATTGTAGTCCTGGGGCGGATGAGTAGTGGCTATTATCCCTGAACTCACCTCGGCACAGGCCGGGTAATTACCACACACTACATGATCAGTATAGGCACACACACATAGACACATAGTAGACACATCAGACCGCCCTGATCCTGGGATTTATCTGATCGCCATATTTGGGGGTCGGGAAGGAATTTTCCCCCTTTGAGGATGATTGGCCCTTTCCTCACCTTTCCTCACAGGGGTTTTCACCTTCCTCTGGATAAATAGGTTTAGCATGAAAGAACAGTATACAGATTCACACATTAGTAGCTTAACCACAAGAGAAAAAAAATAATAAAAAAGGCTTAATCTCAAAATATTTTTGATTGACAAACATTAGAAATCTATAAAATTAAATCAAATATACAAAAATATATTTTAAAAAAATGTATTACTTCCACATCACATCCACTACAAGATTAATATAAGCACCAACACACAGATACATGGTAGGCAGATTCACAGTTTAGTAGGATAAAAAATGGAAAAATAAAACATTTTGAGTCCACACAAACATAACCACTAAATTAATATATATAAGGGTATGTTCACACAGCGTATTTGTGAGGCTTAATTCGGTAATTGCATTGCAATATAGAGGGGACTGCACAGGGCACCAACCAACCTTGCCAGTCATGTTGCCCACAGTCAATATGGCAGATCAGGTCTGTGGCCAGTGACAGGCAGGTGCCACCTGAAGGCTCCATGACCTCCGACCTTACCAACTGCCGTTTACATTCAAACTGTCGACGGCAGCGATTGGATGAAGATCCAGAGATTGGAAAATTTTGGCGAAAATGGCGTCCACTGGAGACGGCGAAGAGAAGAAGAGGGAAGACGAGAAGAGGAAGCGCGAGGAAGAGAGCGAATTGGGAGAAAAGAAGAAGAGGAGAGAAGACGGGAATGGAGGATTGGAGGATGAGGATCCAACACCTGGGAGCAGCCAAGAGCCTGAAACATCCTGCCCCTACCCCAGGCGTACCATCAGCCGCTTCAACATCCACCAGGTCGTGGATAGGAGCAGCCTTGGCAAGGTGAGCTTATATATATTTTTTACACCCAAAGTCCCCATTTATTCTGTTGTTTTCTGTTATTAGCCATTTCATGCTGGGTAGATGTGGATTGTAGTGGAGTGACTGGAGTAACCAGGGCCCACCAGTGGAATCTCATTCTAGGGGCCACCAGTGGAATCTCATTCTATGGGGCCACCAGTGGAATCTCATTCTAGGGGCCACCAGTGGAATCTCATTCTAGGGGCCACCAGTGGAATCTCATTCTAGGGGCCACCAGTGGAATATTATTCTAGGGGCCACCAGTGGAATCTCATTATAGGGCCCACCAGTGGAATCTCATTCTAGGGCCCAACAGTTGAATCTCATTCTAGGGCCCACCAGTGGAATCTCATTCTAGGGGCCACCAGTGGAATTTCATTCTAGGGCCCACCAGTGGAATCTCATTCTAGGGCCCACCAGTTGAATCTCATTCTAGGGGCCACCAGTGGAATCTCATTCTAGGGGCCACCAGTGGAATCTCATTCTAGGGGCCACCAGTGGAATCTCATTCTGGGGCCCACCAGTTAAATCTCATTCTATGGCCCACCAGTGGAATCTAATTATATGGCCCACCAGTGGAATCTCATTCTATGGGCCACCAGTGGAATTCCTCCATTCTAAGGGTCCACCAGTGGAATCTCATTCTTGGGTCCAACAGTGGAATCTCAATCTAGGGGCCACCAGTGGAATCTCATTCTATGGGTCCACCAGTGGAATCTCAGTCTAGGGTCCACCAGTGGAATCTCATTCTAGGGTCCACCAGTAGAATCTCATTCTATGGGGCCACCAGTAGAATCTCATTCTATGGGGCCACCAGTGGAATCTCATTCTATGGGGCCACCAGTGGAATCTCATTCTAAGGGGCCACCAGTGGAATTTTTTGTGTTTCATATAGCTCATCCACACCTCTTATCACCATAGTTAGGTCTAGTGTTACTATAATGGGGTATTCTGGATTCACTGAGAAACTGATCTCAGGGACCACAGCAGTGGGTAGGGGGCACTGTGTATTTGCATGCATTATGCCAGTAGCTCAGCAGTGGTTTTGATTCTGGGAGCTCAGCTTCCAGCTACTGTACCTGACTCTTATGTACTGCCTTTTGCATTTTGGCTTTTCCTCTCTGCCTTTCAGCCTCTTCAAGGATGTATGTGCCGTTTAACATAAATCTCCAGGTCTGCCATGTTCAGGGGCCCAACGGGGGTTTCCAGTCTGAGCCTGCTGATAGGACATCTAGAAGCTTCTGTGCTCCCATGAGCACTACTGTGTTTCATATAGCTCATCCACACCTCTTATCACCATAGTTAGGTCTAGTGTTACTATGATGGGGTATTCCGATTCACTGAGAAACTGATCTCAGGGACCACAGTCGTGGGTAGGGGGCACTGTGTATATGCATGCATTATGGCAGTAGCTCAGCTTTATTCAGTTCTAGATTCCTACTACCCAAATGACCGACCCATGAATAGCCAGATCCCCTGCAGACATCCGCTCATGAGCGCTCTCCACTTGTTTTCCTGAGGTGGTCCTGGCATCATTCCCGCCATAACACCTACATGGCCGTCAAAATGATAACCAAGAAAGGGGATAATACGAACACCATCATGAGAGAGCGGCTTATACTCCAGTTTGCCAGAGAATGCCCATTCCACTGCCACCTCTATGCCGCACATCAATCTAGGAGCAGACATATTTCATCATGGAGTATCTGTCTGTTACCAGCCTGGAGGCCTTACTTGGGATGTGTGGCTACCTGAACATCGACATTGTAAGGTAAGAGAGGAGGGAAACATTACTGGGAGAATAGAGAGGATGGTAAATAACAGCTGAGGTCAGGGGTGTAGGTAGGAGAGGGCTGATTAGACTCAGGGTGCACGGGGTGGGGGGAGGAGGTCGTCAACAAGACACTCTACCTTGGTTCATGGTATTTACATACAGTGCTGGGCAGAAACTAGATCTCTGGCCCAGGTGAAGGAAAGGTCGGCTATGACTCTGCTGAGAAGGAAGGTCAGATACTATTCAGATAATACAGGCTGCAATAAACAGCGCCTCTACTCCGCTGCTGACCACTCAGAATCCATCATAACATCAGATCAGGGAATTGCTAGAGAAGGATTTGATGACACAGAGTTTACTTTCTTTTCTCCCCTTCAGATTCTACACAGCAGAGATGGTGTGTGGCTTCCAGTTCCTCCAGTGACACAACATCGTCCATCGAGATCTCAAGCCAGAAAGCATCATGTTGGATGCAGATGGCCACATCCGTATCATCGACCTGGGACTGGCCCAGGATGGTGTCACCACCCCCAATAAGATCCATGGAGTGACGGGCACCTTCCATTATATGACCACTGAGGTGCTTCTCAGGAAAGGATATGGCACAGCCGTTGACTGGTGGAGTCTGGGGATTGTGGTGTCCAGGATGTCAGCAGGACATTTTACACTGGTCAGACCAAGCAACTGGCTTTTAAATCTATCATCAGTGACACGCCTAAATTTCCAACTTGGCTTGATGCTGACGTGAAACATCTGATTAGTAAACTGATGCACAAAATTCCTGAGAAGTGCCTGGGTGTGAACGGGAACATCAGGGAGCATCCATTCTTTTTCACCATCCCCTGGGAGGACCTGGAGAAAAGGAGAGCAACACCTCCATTCAAGCCAGTAGCCGTCTTCAAGAACAAACAAGTGTAGTGGCCGGAGGATACCAAACCTCTTCACCCCATGCCTGGATTCAACAATGTGTCACCAACCTGGGCCCAGTAAGATACGCATGCAGTGGGTATAAGCTCATGAGATGTTCTCATCTTGTTCCCTGGCTCTGCCAATGACTAGGTCTCTGCTTCTCCTTAGGTGGAATGGGAGGTTTAGCCTGTGAGAGAATCCACGACCATCTGGTGAGTGGCCGCTATACACCCAGGACACCTATCATTACATCAGTACATTACAGCTGATGTTACTTAGCTGAATGGTTCATTATATAGACCGTTCTCCTAAGGTAACAGAAGCTCCAGTAGATGTAAGTGTTTGAGACATCTTCCTCTTATGTCTTACAGGATAAGCCCGTTCCTACTGCCCAGAACGTCTGGACTCCGGACCCATGCCTCATGTCTGCTGCTCTATGTCACCTCAGCTGCCCTAGAACATAATATCTCTCCGGACCATCCTCATGCCGCACCATTGCCATTACATTGCTGCCCCAGGCTCTTGACTAACCATCCTCCAATCCAGGGCTGGCATCTAACATCTCCAGCCTGAAGACCCCTTATCAGCATAGTAAGGTCTAGTGTTACTATGATGGGGTATTCCGATTCACTGAGAAACTGATCTCAGGGACCACAGCAGTGGGTAGGGGGCACTGTGTATTTGCATGCATTATGCCAGTAACTCAGCTTTATTTAGTTCTAGATTCCTACTACCCAAATCACTGACCCCTGAATAGCCAGACCCCCTGCAGATGTCCACTCATGAGTGCTCTCCATTTGTTTTCCTCAGGTGGTCCTGGCATCAGTCCCCAACCATAACACCTACATGGCCGTTAAGATCATTACTAAGAAAGGGGACAATAAAGACACCATCATGAGAGAGCGGCTTATACTCCTGGTGGCCAGAGAATGCCCGTTCCTCTGCCACCTCTATACCGCACATCAATCTAGGAGCAGACATATTTCATCATGGAGTATCTGTCTGCTACCAGCCTGGAGGCCTTACTTGGGATGTGTGGCTACCTGACCATCGACAATGTGAGGTAAGAGAGGGAGGAAACATTACTGAAAGAAGAATAGAGGGGAGGGAAAATAACAGCTGAGGTCAGAGGTGTAGGTAGGAGAGGGCTGATTAGACTCAGGGTGCACAGGGTGGCGGGAGGAGGTCGCCAACAAGACACTCTATCTTGGTTCATGGTATTTACATACAGTGCTGGGCAGAAACTAGATCTCCGCCCCAGGTGAAGGAAAGGTCGGCTATGACTCTGCTGAGAAGGAAGGTCAGATACTATCCAGAGAATACAGGCTGCAATAAACAGCGCCTCCACTCCGCTGCTGATCACCCAGAATCCATCATAACATGAGATCAGGGAATTGCTAGAGAAGGATTTGATGACACTGAGTTTACTCTCTTTTCTCCCCTTCAGATTCTACACAGCAGACATGGTATGTGGCCTCCAGTTCCTCCATGGACACAACATCGTCCATTGAGATCTCAAGCCAGAAAACATCATGGCCACATCTGTATCATCGACCTGGGACTGACCCAGGATGGTGTCACCAACTCCAATAAGATCAATGAAGTGACGGGCACCTTCCATTATATGGCCCCTGAGGTACTTCTCCGGAAAGGATATGGGAGATCCAGGATGTCAGCAGGATGTTCCTCATTTTACACTGGCCGGACCAAGCAACTGGCTTTTAAATCCATGATCGGCAACAAGGCCAAATTTCCAAGTTGGCTTGATGCTGACGTGAAACATCTGATTAGTAAACTAGTGCACAAAATTCCTGAGAAGCGCCTGTATGTGAGCAGGAACATCAAAGAACATCCATTCTTCTCCACCATCCCCTGGGAGGAACTGGAGGAAAGGAGAGCAACACATCCATTCAAGCCAGCAGCCATATTCCAGAAGAAACAACAAGTGTAGTGGCAGGAGGATACCAAACCTCTTCACCCCATGCCCGGATTCAACAATGTGTCACCAAGCTGGGCCCAGTAAGATACGCATGCAGTGGGGATAAGCTCATGAGATGTTCTCATCTTGTTCCCTGGCTCTGCCAATGACTAGGTTTCTGCTTCTCCTTAGGTGGAATGGGAGGTTTGGCCTGTGAGGGAATCCACGACCATCTGGTGAGTGTCCGCTATACACCCAGGACACCTATCATTACATCAGTACATTACAGCTGATGTTACTTAGCTGAATGGTTCATTATATAGAGCGTTCACCTAAGGTAACAGAAGCTCCAGTAGATGTAAGTGTTGGAGACATCTTCCTCTAATGTCTTACAGGATAAGCCCGTGCCTACTGCCCAGAACGTCTGGACTCCGGACCCATGCCACCTCAGCTGCTCTAGAACATCATATCTCTCCGGACCATCCTCATGCCGCACCTTTGCCATCACATTGCTACTCCAGGCTCTTGACTAACTATCCTCCAATCCAGGGCTGGCATCTGACATCTCCAGCCTGAAGACCCTCTACCCCCCCAGGAGCGGCCATTGCTTAGCTTCCATCTGGTGAGTTCAGGCACAGTAGCCGCATATTGTAGTCCTGGGGCGGATGAGTAGTGGCTATTATCCCTGAACTCACCTCAGCACAGGTCGGGTAATTACCACACACTACATGATCAGTATAGGCACACACACATAGACACATAGACACATCAGACATCGGCCTGATCCTGGGATTTCTCGATCGCCATATTTGGGGTCGGGAAGGAATTTTCCCCCTTTGAGGATGATTGGCCCTTTCATCACAGGGGTTTTCACCTTCCTCTGGATAAATAGGTTTAGTATGAGAGAACAGTATACAGATTCACACATTAGTAGCTTAATGACAAGAGAAAAAAAAAAAAAAAGGCTTAATCTCAAAATATGTTTGATTGACAAACAGATATCTATAAAATTACATCAAATCTACAAAAAAATGTTAAAAAAATGTATTACTTCCACATCACACCCACTACAAGATTAATATAGGCACCAACACACAGAGACATAGTAGGCAGATTCACAGTTTAGTAGGATAAAAAATAAAAAATTTAAAAATAAAATATTTTGAGTCCACACAAACATAACCACTAAATTCATACATATATATAAGGGTATTCTCACATGGCGAATTTGAGGCGTAATTCGGTAATTGCATTGCAATATAGAGGGGACTGCACAGGGCACCAACCAACCTTGCCAGTCATGATGCCCACAGTCAATATGGCAGATCATGTCTGTGGCCAGTGACAGGCAGGTGCCCCCTGAAGGCTCCATGACCTCTGACCTTACCAACTGTCTTTTAGATTCAAACTGTCTGCGGCAGCGATCGGATCGAGATCCAGAGATTAGAAGATTTTAACGAAAATGGCGTCCGCTGGACACAGAGGAGACGGAGAAGAGGAGAAGACGAGAAGAGGAGGCGCGAGGAAGACAGAGAATTGGAAGAAGGAGAGAAGACAAGAATGGAGGATTGGAGGATGAAAAGCCAACACCTGGGAGCAGGCAAGACCCAGAAACATCCTGCCCCTACCCCAGGCGAACCATCAGCCGCCTCAACATCCACCAGGTCGTGGATAGGGGCAGCCTTGGCAAGGTATATATGTTTTTTACACCCAAAGTCCCCATTTATTCTGTTATCTGTTATCAGCCATTTCATGCTGGGTAGATGTGGATTGTAGTGGAGTGACTGGAGTAACCAGGGCCCACCAGTGGAATCTCATTCTAGGGGCCACCAGTGGAATCTCATTCTAGGGCCCACCAGTGGAATCTCATTCTAGGGGCCACCAGTGGAATCTCATTCTAGGGGCCACCAATGGAATCTCCTTCTAGGGGCCACCAGTGGACTCTCATTCCAGGGGCCACCAATGGAATCTCCTTCTAGGGACCACCAGCTGAATATCATTCTAAGGGCCACCAGAGGATTATTGTGCTTCATATACCTCATTCACACCTCTTATCACCATAGTTAGGTCTAGTGTTACTACGTGTGTTTCCGATAGTAAAGACAGCGTCTTACATTCTTTTTACCCCAAAAGTCCCAGTATGTCTTACTTTCGGGGTAAGTCTTAGATAGGGCAGGTATAGGGCCGGCTGTAGGCAGGTATAGGGCCGGCTGTAGGCAGGGATAGGGCCGGCTGTAGGCAGGTATAGGGCCGGCTGTACGCAGGTATAGGCAGCTGTAGACAGGTATAGGGCAGGCTGCAGGCAGGTATAGGGCCAGCTGTAGGCAGGTATAGGGCCAGCTGTAGACAGGTATAGGGCCAGCTGTAGACAGGTATAGGGCCAGCTGTAACAGGTAAAAGGGCCAGCTGTTAGGCAGAAAAAACACTTACCTGGCACCCCGCTGCTCCTTCTCCTGCGCCGCGCCGCCACCTCGCTGCTACGTCATCCCGCGCGCTAATCCCGGCACAGGCAGTGACATCATCATGCCGCGCTACGTCTTACTTTCGGGGTACGTCTTACATTAGGCGACCTCCCCATGACACCGCTTCGTCTTACTTTCGGGGGTGTCGTACTATCGGGGAAACACGGTATTATGTGGTATTCTGGATTCACTGAGAAACTGATCTCAGGGGCCACAGCAGTGGGTAGGGGGCACTGTGTATTTGCATGCATTATGCCAGTAGCTCAGCTTTATTCAGTTCTAGATTCCTATTATCCAAATGACCAACCCATGAATAGCCAGACCCCTTGCAGACATCCGTTCATGGGTGCTCTCCATTTGCTTTCCTCAGGTGGTCCTGGCATCAGTCCCCGCCATAACACCTATATGGCCGTCAAAATGATTACCAAGAAAGGGGACAATATGAACACCACAATGAGAGAGCGGCTTATACTCCTGGCGGCCAGAGAATGCCCATTACTCTGCCACCTGTATGCCGCACATCAATCTGAGGAGCGGGCATATTTCATCATGGAGTATCTGTCTGTTACCAGCCTGGAGGCCTTACTTGGGATGTGTGGCTACCTGAACATCGACAATGTGAGGTAAGAGAGGGAGGAAACATTACTGAGAGAAGAATAGAGGGGATGGAAAATAACAGCTGAGGTCAGGGGTGTAGGTGGGAGAGGGCTGATTAGACTCAGGGGGCACGGGCTGGGGGGAGGATGTCGCCAACAAGAGACTATCTTGGTTCATGGTATTTAGATACGGTGCTGGGCAGAAACTAGATCTCTACCACAGGTGAAGGAAAGGTTGGCTATGACTCTGCTGAGAAGGAAGGTCAGATACTATCCAGAGAATACAGGCTGCCATAAACAGCGCCTCTACTCCGCTGCTGACCACCCAGAATCCATCATAACATGAGATCAGGGAATTGCTGGAGAAGGATTTGATGACACTGAGTTTACTCTCTTTTTTTCCCCTTCAGATTCTACATAGCTGAGATGGTGTGTGGCCTCCAGTTCCTCCATGGACACAACATCGTCCATCGAGATCTCAAGCCAGAAAGTATCATGTTGGATGCAGATGGCCATATCTGTATCATCGACCTGGGACTGGCCCAGGATGGTGTCACCACCTCCAATAAGATCATTGGAGTGACGGGCACCTTCCATTATATGGCCTCTGAGGTGCTTCTCAGGAAAGGATATGGCACAGCCATTGACTGGTGGAGCATGGGGATTGGAGTATCCAGGATGTCAGCGGGAAGCTCTCCATTTTACACTGGCCGGACCAAGCAACTGGCTTTTAAATCTTTCATCAGTGACACGCCTAAATTTACAACTTGGCTTGACGCTGACATGAAACATCTGATTAAGAAACTGGTGTGCAAAATTCTTGAGAAGCGCCTGGGTGTGAGCAGGAACATCAGGGAGCATCCATTCCTCTCCACCATCCTTTGGGAGGAACTGGAGGAAAGGAGAGCAACACCTCCATTCAAGCCAGTAGCCGTCTTCCAGGAAAAATATCAAGTGTAGTGGCCAAAGGATACCAAACCTCTTCACCCCATGCCCGGCTTCAACTATGTGTCACCAAGCTGGGCCCAGTAAGATCCTCATCCAGTAGTGATAAGCTCATGAGACCAAATTTTCTCATTTTATTTTTAGAAATTGTACTAATTTAGTAAGTGTACTTGCAGTCCTATGTAAAACCCCAAATAACATGGCAGCATGGCAAAACTATGTCCATCTCACTGACCGACTCGGCTGCATCTGTATACTTACTACACTTACAGGTTAATCTCAGGTCTGCGGAGAGCATTACTAAGTGATGCGAAGGTCAGATTAATATGAATTCCTGTCAGTACTGAGCAGCATTTCCTTCAGGAAACGTTGACATATTTGTTATTTCCGATGTTTTAGAGCTAAGAATAAAAAGCGATCGGGAGCCAAGAGCGGCGAGATCTACAGGTCTATTTTTTTCGATGGCACCTACCATATGCAAGGTGCATTGTATAGAAGTTAGATCAAATGTAATACTAAATTAGGAGCGGAGTTATGTAAAAACTCTGAGCACCTGCTACCAGTCTAAAAACTACTAATTATGTACTTCGCTCAAAATAATAAAATGTACAATAAAAAAGTAGGTTACGTTACAGCCTTTAATTTGAACAAACTCTGTCAAAAAGGGAGTTTTTATGCAATTCACTAAAATAAAAGTCTACTAAGACCATGGTGTCGTTTACATTTGATCAGAGTTAAAGGGGTTGTCTCACTGCATTGATTCATCTTACCTCAGTCCTGTTTTCTTGGTTTCACTTTGAATTCAGGGGTGGGTTTACTGGCTTCTACTAGGCTGCAGTAGAAGCTAGGTCTGTAGCTATAGCAACCAGTGCTGGCAGCCTATCATGAGAGATAGAAAAGGTCTGTAGCTATATCAACCTGAGGAGCTGATGCAGCCCATACAAGAGGGGATATCTCAGAATAGGTAGGACACTGTTAATGGACATATATTACAAAGTGACTTGTTTTTGCAAGATCTTTAACATATAAAGCAGCGATCCCTGTAGTGAGACAACCCCTTTAAGGGCAGTTTTACCCCACGTCTTTGGTATCCATCCGAGTATTGCGGGGGAAAAAAATACCACGGTCCCATAGAGATCAATAGCGAAAGCATAGTCCTATGTGGACTACATTTGCTCGATTTCCTGGTGTTTTGTGCTTTCTCTTTATGACTTTCCCTATGTCCTGCAGGGAGATTGTCTACCACTGAAAGACCACATAGGACTAGGTTTGCTCTACTGATGCCTATGGAGCTGTGGCAGCTATGTTCCAGTATCCATCTAAAGCGCTCTGGGCCGGCCCTCATTGCCTTTCTTTTACCCTGGTGCGTAAGTGACATATCACTTCTTTCTCCCGGCACTCAGTACGTGTCGGGGAATATGCTGTAAAATCATAACGGTCAATGAGTGCTATGATTTAATCATAAATGCGGACCGTACAGTGCCTTGCAAAAGTATTCGCCCCCTTTAAACTTTTCAACCTTTTGCCACATTTCATATAAAATTTTAATTTTTTGGTGAAGAATCAACAACAAGTGGGACACAATTGTGAAGTGGAACGAAATTTATTGGATATTTTAAACTTTTGTAAAGAAAAAAACTGAAAAGTGGGGCGTGCAATATTATTCCGCCCCTTTACATTTAGTGCAGCAAACTCACTCCAGAAGTTCGGTGAGGATCTCTGCATGATCCAATGTCGTCCTAAATGACTGATGATGATAAATATAATCCACCTGTGTGTAATCAAGTCTCTGTATTAATGCACCTGCTTTGTGATAGTCTCAGGGTTCTGTTTAAAGCGCAGAGAGCATCATGAAGACCAAGGAACACACCAGGCAGATCCGTGGTACTGTTGTGGAGAAGTTTAAAGCCGGATTTGGATACAAAAAGATTTCCCAAACTTTAAACATCCCAAGGAGCACTGTGCAAGTGATCATATTGAAATGGAAGTATCAGACCACTGCAAATCTACCAAGACCCGGCCGTCCCTCTCAACTTTCATCTCAGACAAGGAGAAGACCGTACTTTGGGCATACTGCAGCCTTAAGGTATGTCTACACTGCTGATTTGAACGCAGATTCTGAAGCAGGTTCAGCACTGAATCCACATCAGAAATATGACCAAAATACAAATCCCATTGTTTCCAATTAAAAATCAGCACATTTGTGCAGAAATCGCTGATTTTCCCTGAAGCCGGAAAAAAATAAGACTTGCATAATAAACTGATATCAATTCCTCACACAGTCAATAGAGGCTGAAATCTGCCATTAAATTCAGCTCTGAATCCAGACCAACAATTGCAAATCAGCATCTAAAATTTGCACTGAATCAGCTCCGATTTTCGCCTGGATTCAACGCTCCATTTTCAGAGTCCAAAATCAGCAACGTGTAATGCGACAGAGTAGTGAATCCACTGGACCGCCACAAGCGATGGCACTGACCACACCAGGGAGCGGAGCTTAAGTGGGTCCCGGTTTTCACCAGAGCCCGCCGCAAAGCGAGATGGACTTGCTGCGGCAGGATTCCACCAGGTCGCTACCCCCGATGTGGCAGGTTTGCGGAGGCGGCCGAGGTGCCACACGGTACAGAAAACGGTAGACAAGGTCGGAGTCGAGGTCAGGCCAAGAGGTCGGGGCAGGCAGCGAAGGTTCGGAGTCGAGGATTTAAGCAGGCGGGACTGGTACACGGAATAGGCAAACTGGAACAAGACAAGGTTTCCTCCCATAGGACAAGGGCGCTATAGATTCGGCAATGAGGTCCCAGAGGTGGAGCCCTTAAATAGGATCAGCGGCCGGCAAAACCAATTACCGGCGCACTGTCCCTTTAAATTTGAAAGAGCCGGCCCGCAGACAGTGATGGGGAAGCAGGAGCGCGGACAAGTAGATGCGCCTGAGGGGACGCGTGCGCCCGCGGACCGCAACGCCCGCATGGGGCGCAAACCGGGGCGCAGGGGAACGAGTGTGCCCGCAGCCCGAGCTGCGGGGTCACTCATTACACAACGTTTGTTTAGTTGCATTTTTATTGCGGTTATTATCATTGTACGTATTTATTACTATATGCAACTTTATTCCGCTGCATCCAGTGTCAAGAGTCTGGTGCTATCCATATATTATCCTGCTCCAGTTTTATTTCTGGGGTGAGGTTGGACACAACTAAAATAGAATAAAATATTAATAATAATTGTCTGGTCAGCGCTTCCAAGAACAACTTTAATGTATTTTCAGACACACATTTTAATTCAGACTTTTTCCACACTCAGTAAGTCTTTGACGACGCCAAAACCCTGCAATTTAAAAGTGGAAGTGGCAGATTAGGAAATTTATTAGGCATTTTCAGCTATTTTTCCTATAGCTGCCAACGAGCCTTGAGTTCCAGGGACAGTCTCAAGGTTTCGAGCCTTGTTCCTGGAAACATATGCTCCTGGAAATGGCCGCTACTGTATGCTCCTATACAATGAAACACATAAACCGCTCTCCATATAGTATTCGGATCTTTGTACTTACCGTAAAATGCTATTCTCGTCTGATTCATTGGGGGGGGGACACAGCACCTTGGACATACGCCCTCATCCTAGGAGGGTGACACTAGGTGGATACCTAGATGGGCTACATCTATCCTACTGACGCCAGGTTACTCAGTGCGTACAAAAGCTGTAGCAGGAAGGAAAACCGCAGTCCGATTCCAGGAGAGAACGCCAAAAATGAGAATTGGAAAAGGAATAAGACAAAAAGAGGGAAGGATCTGTGTTCCCCAATGAATGAAATGAAAATGATTTTTTGGCAAGTACAAAAATCGGCAGAGGGAAATAGTAACAGCGGGCACCTGCAGCCCCCATGGAGTGAAGACAAGACCCCAGGCAGGCACAAGAAAAAATGGTGGTAGTGGCGTGACATGCAGTAATGGGGTGGTACCACCAACAGCACTAAAATAAGACAGTGTCTTATATTAATTTTTGCTCCTAAAGACGAGCTAAGACTTATTTTTAGGGGATGTCTTATTTTTTAAGAACAAGAATTCACATTTATCGTTGAACAAAAAAAACAACATGTATTACTATACTGTAGTGAATTCATCACAAACATCTGCAGAAGCAGCCAAACTCTGAATTGCATAAAAAAAACGCACTAGGTCTTATTTTCGGGGGAGGGCGGAGGGGAACAGGGAGTGCCAAAACCAATGCTGCGCAAAAATACAGCGTGGCAACAGTTAAACTCCCCAAAAAGAGAAGGAAATTCGCCTATCCGATTTTTTGGGGCATACGCAGAATCCCTCCTTCAGTACGTCACACCTTTCAGAGTGGGGTTACCGGAATCCAAAAGAAACCACAGAAGCAGTAAGTGGGGATGGGTGACCGGCATATAAGGAGAAACAGCAGCTGGTTTCCTGACGCCCTCAGGTGGGAATCACCATCACTGTGGCGACCATGTTGATGACCCCCAACAGGTGAGGAGAAACTCCATCACCTCCTGAAAAGAAAGAAAGAAATCTAAAATAAAAAAACCTGCAGAGTGGCATCTGCCTCCTATGGACACCAGGCTAAAACTAGGTAACCTGGGGTCGGTGGGAGGGATATAACCCGCCCATGTGGAGCTGACACGAATGGTATCCGCCTACTGTCAGCTTCCTAGGGCGAGGGCTTATATTCTGTTCACATGTGTGGAACAGGTGTGTTGAAGGCTCCATTTCCAGCCTCCATCACAGATTCTGTAAGAAATTATGGAAAAAATAATGCAGCTTATAGTCAGGCATCTTGACGAAAAACCCAACAGACCATCTTTCTATCAGTGGAGTCTGTAGGGCACCATTGGCGTCACGTAACAGATTTGGTGCCACGTCTGTAACAGAGGCTTTGGGCAGAACTTCCAAAGCACATGTGAACCTGGCCTTGCATGTAGAATGCGACAATGGGCCCTCCAAAAGTGACGCCTGTGGATGCTCTAAATGCCTTAGATAGGACGGCTTATTTAAGTTGGCCATGCATTATTTCACACTGTTACTAGTGGACCAGTGTATCCTGACAGCCACCTCAAGACCTAATGTATCCTGACAGCCACCACAATGCCCAGTGTATCCTGACAGCCACCACAATGCCCAGTGTATCCTGACAGCCACCACAATGCCCAGTGTATCCTGACAGCCACCACAATGCCCAGTGTATCCTGACAGCCACCACAATGCCCAGTGTATCCTGACAGCCACCACAATGCCCAGTGTATCCTGACAGCCACCACAATGCCCAGTGTATCCTGACAGCCACCACAATGCCCAGTGTATCCTGACAGCCACCACAATGCCTAGTGTATCCTGACAGCCACCACAATGCCCAGTGGATCCTGACAGCCACCACAATGCCCAGTGGATCCTGAGAGCCATCACAATGCCCAGTGTATCCTGACAGCCACCACAATGCCCAGTGTATCCTGACAGCCACCACAATGTCCAGTGTATCCTGACAGCCACCTCAACACCTAATGTATCCTGACAGCCACCACAATGCCCAGTGTATCCTGACAGCCACCACAATGCCCAGTGTACCCTGACAGCCACCACAATACCCAGTGTATCCTGACAGCCACCACAATGCCCAGTGTATCCTGACAGCCACCACAATGCCCAGTGTATCCTGACAGCCACCACAATGCCCAGTGTATCCTGACAGCCACCACAATGCCCAGTGTATCCTGACAGCCACCACAATGCCCAGTGTATCCTGACAGCCACCACAATACCCAGTGTAACCTGACAGCCACCACAATGCCCTAGGTACCGGGAACCCCACAATGCCGTGTACCCTGACGCCCCCAAAATCCCCCTTTATCCTACAGCCACCACAATCCCCCGTACCTGAACCCCCAAACATTGCCAGTTTTTCCTGACAGCCAAACAATGCCGTGATCTGAAGCCCCACATGCCAGTGGACCCTAAACCCCACCACAATCCCGTGTACCCTGACAGCCCCCACAATACCAGGGGACCCGAAGCCCCAAATCCCAAATGTACCCCGCAGCACCACAATCCCCAGTGTTCTGACAGCCCACAATCCCCGGTATTGAAGCCACCCAATCCCCCGTGGATTGACAGCCACACATGCCAGTGTACCTGACACCCACAAAATTTCCAGTGTACCTGACGCCCCACAATCCGTGTATCCTGACAGCCACCACAATGCCAGGATTGACAGCCACCCCAATGCCAGTTACCCTGACAGCCCACAATGCCCAGTGACCCCTGACGCCACCACAAATGCCCAGGGGGACCTGAACCCACCAAATCCCCCAGTGTATCCTGACAGCCACACAAGCCAGTGTTCCGAACCCCAAAATCCCCAGGATCCGCGCACCAAAATGCCGTGTATCCGAGACCACCAAACCCCAGTGCCCTGAAGCCACCCAACCCCCAGTGTACCTGACAGCCACCCCCGCCAGGGGGAATGATGCCCCAAATGCCCTTATCCTGAAAGCACCACAATGCCAGTGTATCCTGACAGACCCAATCCCCAGTGTATCCTGACAGCACACAATCCCCAGGGACCCTGACAGCCCACAATCCCCAGTGATCCGACAGCCACAAAATGCCCAAATCCTTTCAGCCAAAACAACTCCCAGTGTTCCCTGACAGCCCCACAATCCAGGTTCCTGACAGCACCAATCCCAGTTATTGACGCCACCAAATGCCAGTTTTCCCTGCAGCCCCCACAATCCCCAGTGTTCCTGAAGCCCCACAATGCCCAGTGTATCCTGAACCCACCAAGCCAGTTTTCCCTGACAGCCACCCAACCCCTGTACCCTGAACCACCAAATCCCCTAACCCTTTTACAGCCCCCCAAAATCCCCGTGTACCTGACGCCACCAAAATCCCAGTGTTCCTGACAGCCACCACAAAACCCAAGTGTTCCTACAGCAACCAAAAAATGCCTAGTGTATCCAACAGCCACCCATGCCTTGTTACCTATAGCCCCCACAACCCAGGGGTTTATCCGAAAGCCACTACAGTGCCCAGTGTACCCTGACAGCCACCACAATAACCAGTGTAACCTGACACCCAAAAAAAACCCCCCAGTAACGACAGCCCCCACAATACCCAGGTAACCTGACAGCCCCCACAATACCCGTGTAATGTTACCACCAAAATTTCCCGTGTAACCTATAGCCCCACAAACCCCGGGTTTTTAACCCTGAACACCACCAAACCCAGTGTAACCGGAAACCACCAAACACCCAGTGGACCCTGACCACCATCACAAATCAGGTATTGACACCCCCACAAAACCCAGGTATTGACCCCCACCACAAGTCCGTTATCCTGACAGCCACCACAATGCCAGTGTAACTGATACCATAAGATGTCCAGTGTATTTTGCAACACCCAAGCCCAAAAGTTTTTCCGATCAAACTTAATTTTCCCCTTGTTAATTAACAATAAGCAGGTTGCTCTGAATGTGAGGCGGCTATGACTGTACTCAGCTGCAGGGTGAAACACGTCTGTAGGATAACGTCTGCTCCTCCACTCCCTTTGCGTAATGAAAATACTTTGCTGTATTTTGAAAGACAGTGTTACGTAATAGCTCCATTCCAGAGGTATGCTATCACTATAGTAATAATATCCAGAAGCGGATCGGAGGTGCCCAGAGAGGATTTAACTACAACATATGGAGCATGGGGGTTTTTCCCAGTTTTCTGGAAAAAACAAAAACCCGGCTGCCTAAAACTCAACTCCCCCCATAATGTTAAAAAACCCCCTTTTTGATACAACTTTTAATGCATCAAATGACACCCTTATTTCCTAACAAGTGCTTTGTCTACAACTGTGACTAAACAGATGCTGTGAAACTACAACTCCTAAGATGCTGGAGTTTACTTCTTCACTACCTCTGACTGCTAAGTATAATACTACCAGTCAACATCTTGTCTCACCTGGGGGTCCAGACATTTTTATGAGCCATCTGATTTATAAGGACAATGTACAAAATGATTTATCTGGGCATTGTATCAAATACCTTATCTGGATAATGTATAAATAACTCATCTGAAAGATGTACAAAATAATAATCTACGCACAAATCAAGAAAAATGTATCAGGACATTGCTTAAAATTTGTTATATGGACACTGTAGAAAATAATTTATCTGGGCATTATATGCAATATTTATTTGTGTGTAATCATTTATTTGATTGCTGTATGTAATATTTATCAGCATATAATATTTAATCGGATGTTTTATTAAAATTTTTTATTAGGACGAAATGATAGATTCCCAAAATAAATTTTTTAACATTTAAACTGGGAAATATGTAAGTCTAGTATATACTATATAATGATCATCTGGGCCTGTATGTAAAATTTTATCATTTAAAAAATTTTTACCTGAATGTTGTATGTAATATTTATTAGGACACAATGTTTGATCTCAACACTATTTATAACATTTATCAGGAGGCCCATGTTTGTTCATCAGTTTTAAGATTTATTGGATGAGTTTGTGAAATTTTCAGAAAAAATATCTATTGGACGCTGTATGTAAGATTTATCAGTATATAATGATCTATCTGGTCGCTGTATGTAAGATTTTTAGTATTATTGATTTATTGGTGATTTTGTAAAATTTTCAGTATTTAATATCTATCTTTTGCTGTACGTAAAATTTTTTCAGTTATAATAATTTTTCTGGCCTGTATGTAAGATTTATCAGTATATAATGATTTATCTGGATGATGTATGTAAGATTTATCAGTATATAATGATCTATCTGTAAGCTGTACGTAAGATTTATCAGTATATAATAATTTATCTGGACACTGTATGTAAGATTTTATCGTATATAAAACATTTTCTGGTCGGTTTTTAGTAGATTTTCAGAAAAATAATGTTATGGACACTGTTTTAAAATTTATAGTAATAATGTTTTTGGACGTGTAGTGGTTTATATTATATAATGATTTTTTTGGTGGTGTTTGTAAGATCTATAATATATAATGATCTTTTTGGTGGTTATGAAGAAAACACAGTTATAATATTTATCTGGACGCTGTATGTGAGATTTATCAGTATATAATGATTTATCTGGTCAGTGTATGTAAATCTTAAATATATAAATTATCTATCTGGTGGGGGATGTAAGATTATCATAAATTTTAAAGATTTATCTGGACGTGTATGTAAGATTTTCGTATATAATGGGTTTATCTGAAAACTGTTGTAAGATTTATCAGTTTTTAAGGGTTTATTGGATCTTTTGTAAGATTTTTTATTTTAAAATGATCACGGATGATGTAGAAGATTTATCAGTAATAAAGATTTTTCTGGGATGGTAGTAGGGTTTTCAGTAAAAATATTTATCTGGTCGGTGTAAGTAAATTCATCAGTAAATAATGATTTTTTTGGAGCTTATGTAAAAATTTTTTCAGTATAAAATGGTTTATCTGAACACTGTATGTAAGATTATCATATTAGGGGTTTTTTGGAGTGATGTAAGATTTATCAGTATATAATGATCTATCTGGATGATGTATGTAAGATTCATCAGTATATAATGATTTATCTGGTCGGTGTATGTAAGATTTATCAGTATATAATGATTTATCTGGTCGGTGTATGTAAGGTTTATCAGTATATAATGATTTATCTGGTCGGTGTATGTAAGATTTATCAGTATATAATGATTTATCTGAACACTGTATGTAAGATGTATCAGTATATAATCAGTTATCTGGAATTTTTGTTTAAAATTTTTCAATATACATTCATTCACTGGCCCAAAAAAAGGGAATATTTTTAAAAGTTTAAAAATTTCTTTTTGGACGCTGAATATAATATTTTTCCGGTGTGGTTTTTTCATTTCTTCTAAGCCAGTGGGCCCGATCCCAAACCCGAGATTGAGGGGTGTGAAAAAAATGTATTTCTAGGTGGGAAAATTCCCTTAAATATTGTATCCCTTGTAATAATCGAGCCTATTTTTATTGGAAATGTAAACCAATTGTTGGTGTCGTTGACCCCTGGGACGGTATAAACCCCTATACTTTTTTTGCAGAAAAAAGCCGGTTGTGAGCCTTACATAACTACCCAGTGAATGGAATCCAGAACAATTTTTCACTTTCCTTTTTAAGTTGTTCTTCCTGCTCGCACCCCCTCTTATTTTCCCAGATTCCTGGGGCCTGGTGTGAGATGGACCCCTCCCTCTTACCCACCGTCTGGGTCTGAAATACCACATTAAAACGTCAAAAAAAGTTCATCAGGTCACAGAACCTTCCACGAGACTGTCTGCAGGTGTTATGTTCTTTTTTTATTATTTTGGGGTGGGGGAGCATGCTGAGCTGTTTATGCAATGGAAAATAAGGGGGACCCAGGAGGAATTACTGTCACGCGAAAAACTGCGTGTGGTTTTCCTCTCTTTCTCGTTTAAACTTAACCCAATCATCCCAAAGCTGCAGACATTAAATTTTCCAATAAAGATTGGGTCAGTTATGTTGGTGATAAAAAGCTGGTAATTAATGTTAGGTTGAACGTAAGGGGTGGGCACAACACAAGGGGCTGAAGGAAGTAAAAAATATTCATGCCATTCACACAAAATGCAGACTGCCTAAGGGTTCTTTAACACGCAGAGCTGTCTCAACAACATTATGGGCCCCGGGCATTGCACTGCAGTGGGCCCTGCCCAAATACATGACATCACGCCAGGTCATGCCTCTAGTCATCCCCAAGAACACCCATATTATCACGCCACTTATGTCCTGCAGCCTATAAGACTGATTGGCAAGACAGGGAGCCTTTGGCTCCCTTCTCCACCATGGTTTTTATTTGTTTGCACATCCTAAAAACACGTAAACAGTTAAATAAGCAAAGTCAACCAAGGTATCCAGGGTATGGTTCTTGTATTCCTGGGACATACATAGACCACCTGGGGCCCCTATACTTGTGGGGCCCCCGGGCAACTGCCTACTGTGCCCAATGGAAAAGATGGCCCTGTTCACACGGAGCATTTTTTGGTGCTTTTTGGATGCATTTCTGGTGCAGAAATGTACAGCATTAATTGCTGTGCCCTTCAGCACAAGAAACGCATCAAAAATGCACCAGAAAAAAAAAAAAACGCTCCATGTGTTAATTTCCTTTGGTTATCCAACCTGCCCTTAATAGGGGACAATGTTAACCATTTGTAGATTGCCTCATGTCTTTAGGCATATGTTTGGTCCATAAAGAACTCTGGGAACTGCTTAGGCTGTAAATTAGTCCTTGCAAAGTGAGATTCAAGGGGCAAGCACACTGAGCGGGGGGGGTCAAACGGCCCCCAAACAAATATATTTTATGTGTATTGAGTCTAAACAATGGAGACTGGAGTGTTTCCCAACTTTTTACCCAATAGCAAAGGGGACGGTATCGACTAGGGCTGGGCCCCACAACAGCCGCATAGTCTACCTACATTATATATCTACAATCCTGTGCAGCTGTCTCTACAATGATAACTGCACATGTGTCGAGGTTATGGGAATGGGCAGAAATGGTGAACATGGATTATTAATAAGGACGCTAGGGATTAGTGGGGGAGGAGGTGACCGTGGATAGTGAATGGATGATTACCACCTAAAGCTAAATGATGAACCCCGCCCTGGGCACCAAAGAGCTTTTTCCATCTTGCACTGGGTTTAATAGGGTCCCTTAAAGGGGAAAGCAGTGTACAAATGGACCGAAAGCTTGTTTCACAGGATACACAAAGCAGAAATTAAGATGTTTTCACCAAGGGACCATACTACGGCCATGAATGTCTTGGATCGACTACTACCCTCAGGGCACTGCACGGGGGAAACCCAAAATTGTAAAACGTGGAAAATGAACCAACCCCCAGAGGGGCCTCACGAGGAAAACAGGATTCTGTGGTTCGTCCATTTTCCCTTTGGGGGGGCTGCACGAGGAACCATACAGGACAGTCTGGGTTCTGTACCATTATCCTTGGGGGGGGGGGGGGGGGGGGGGCTGCACGAGGTTCCATACATGGTATCTGTGGTTCTGTACCATTATCCTTTGGGGGGGGGGGGGGGCTGCCGAGGAACCATACATGGATGTCTGGGTCCTGTACCTTATCCGCGGGGGGGGGGGCTGCACGAGGAACCCTACTGGGTAGTCTTGTTTTTTTTCCTG